>ML675608.1:170069-389197 GCA_007922155.1 Mesoclemmys tuberculata
GCTCAGTAAGGGGCAGACGGCCAGCGAGGACAGAAGTGCCTTCACGCTGGCTGCAGCCCCTGCCGGAGCCCCGCCGGACCGAGGCGCAGCGGAGGGCCTCTCCGGAACTCAGGGGCTGGGAGCGGCCCTACCGCTCCGGACCGGATGACTGGGTCGGGCCCCCGGATACCAGGGAGTGGGACGAGCCCCGGGACCCTCTGGGGTGGGAACCCCCTCCGGAGGCGGGTCCGGACCTGGACGAGTTGCCCGCCGCAGCACCCCCCGAGGCGGGCCCTGACTTGGAGGAACTACCGGACGCCGGAGTACCCCCAGAGGCCTGCGACCTGGAGGAGTTGCCCCTCGCTGAAGGGCTCCCCGACCTCCCACCTGCCGATGAGGAGGGCCTACTCAACCTTCCCCGAGCCGTCTATTCCCCGGAGCCCACGGAAGGAGGTACCCGGGACTGGTGGGGAGGAAGTAGCCCAGGGGGCAGCTCCAACTGGGGCTGCGGCCAAGGGCCTGCGACCGCTGGTGTGTTGCGGGAGGACCCCGCCGGCACAGTGGCAACGCCTTTGCCACTGTTAGGGCCCTGGGCTGGGACGCAGTGGAGTCGGGTGGGCCTGCGTCCCCCTCCCCCTGTCCCTTTGACCTCGGATACCCGCACAACCCCTCCTCCAACCCGGCGCTAGACTGCTTCCGTGCTCGCCCGCCCCTGCCAAGGGGCCGGGGCGATAGACTGCTTGCTCGCCCGCCCTGCCAAGGGGCCGGGGCGATAGACTGCTTGCTCGCCCGCCCTGCCAAAGGGCCGGGGCGATAGACTGCTTGCTCGCCCGCCCCTGCCAAGGGGCCGGGGCGATAGACTGCTTGCTCGCCCGCCCCTGCCAAGGGGCCGGGGCGATAGACACTGTAGCTAATTCCCCCTTATTCTAGGAAGGTGCAGGGACCTTCCCGAGCGGCTGGGCCCCCGGAAGGGCCGCCGCGACCGGCGCGAAGCTCCCGCCGGCTTACACCAACATAGACCTCCCTCACTGGAACATGAGACCATTGCTCCTTGTTCTGCCATCTACTACCATTGAGAACAGCCTAGCTCCATCCTCCCTGGAACCCTCTTTCAGGTAGTTGAAGGCTGCTATCAAATCCCCTCTCACTCTTCTCTTCTGCAGACTAAACAACCTAGTTCCCCCACCTCTTCTCATAAGTCGAGTGCTCCAGCCCCCTAATAATTTTTGTTGCCCCCCACTGGACTCTCTCCAATTTGTCCACAGCCTTTCTGTAGTGGGGACCCAAAACTGGACACACTACTCAAATGTGGCCTCACCAATGCTGAATAGAGGGGAATAATCACTTCCTTCAGTCTACTGGCAATTTTCCTACTATTGCAGCCCAATATGCTGTTAGCCTTCTTGGCAATAAGGGCACACTGTTGACTCATATCTAGCTTCCTGTCCACTGCAACCACCAGGTCCTTTTCTGCAGAACTGCTTTCTAGCCAGTCAGTCCCCAGTCTGTAGCAGTGCATGGGATTCTTCTGTCCAAAGTACAAGAATTGCATTTGAACCTCATCGGACCTTGTTGGACCTCATCAGATTTTTTTGGCCCAGTTCTCTAATTTGTCTAGTTCACTCTGTATCCTAACCCTACCTTTCAGGGTATCTACCATGCCCCCTATCTTAGTGTCATCTGAAAAGTTGCTGAGGGTGCAATCCACCTCATCCTTCAGATTATAATGAAGATGCTGAACAAAACTGGCCCCAGCACCGACCTCTGGGGTACTCTGCTTGTTACCAGCTGCATTTATTTGCTATCTTCTCAAAATCTGGATTGCTTTATATGGAATAGGATTTTCATTAAAAGACCACCATCAACCATTGTTTTAGAATTGACCCAAGGTGTTGCTAGAGGGTAACATATTGCCCTAATCCCCTAGTTATCGGTCTCTATTTCCATAGTCTAATACATCTCACTGCCAGGAAGTGTTTCCTGATATTCAGCTTATTTTTCAAAAAATTATCCCATTATTACTAATTATATTCCCTTATTTCATAATAGCTATTTCTTCTTTGACATCGGAGCTTACACCTTTCAGATATTTGTAACTAATAAATAGTTATTTTTTAAAATCTGTCCTCATGAATAATCCCTTCATCATTTGCATCATTACGTTTCTTGCAATATGCTTTGCAGAACTGTTGAATGTAATATACCGTTAGAGACAACTTAGTGCTGATTAGAGCCAACTTAATGCCTTATTCATCTGTGATGTGATCACTCTGTGTATGCCCTTCAAAATTGCAATATCATAGCATTAAAAAATCATGTCTAACTTGAAAATCCAACCTCATTTAAAGCACCCTGCTCCACAGTTTGTCATCCTTCCTTAGTTTTGATTCTTTGCCTTTCTTTGGGCCAAGGCAGTTTAAGGGGTATGATAATCAGCAAATGGAGTATGCCTATTGACTTATAGAAGGTTGTTTATGAGCTACACCACTGTTTTCATCTAGGTCCCGAGCCAAAGCCCACTGAAATAATTTGGAGGCTTTCCACTGACTCCAATGGACATTGGATCAAGCTCCTAGTCTTCCCCATTAAGTATGAAGTATTTTTCTCTTAATTGTGAGTTAACCCCTAGCTATATCTTCATATTCTTGGAAAGTGGACTTTCAACAGTAATGATCGCTAACATTCTAAAATTTTAAAAGGCCTCCATTACCATAGTAACTAAGCACCTCATATTCTTAAATGTACTGTTATCCAAACCAAACCCCTGTGAGGCAAGGAAGTACTGTTATCCCCGTTTTACAAATGATGAACTGAGGCACAGAGGCATAAGTTCACAGAAGTACTTAGATGTTGTGACATTGGGCAAGTCACAATGCCTGACTTTTATGTGCCTAGAAAATCACAGGAACAACACTGTGACTGACAACATTTGAGTTTGGTGCCTACGGGAAATGAATGGGGAAAGACAGGCACCTTAGACTGTGATTCACAAAAGCCAGAAGACGAGGTGGAAAGATCCATCTAAACTAGCCACTAGGAGAGGCCAATGAGACAGGTGTGTGCTAAGGCTTGCCCCACCCACAGAGATAGGCATCTAAGGTATTTTTTGCAAGAAGCTGGGGGAAGAAGAAGAAGGGCTTCCTCATAACTTTTAGTCTAGTTGTTAGGGTATTATGTGGGAGACCTCCAGTTCACGTCCCGCCTCCACCTAAGGGAGGAGAACAGATGTGAACAGTGCTCTGGTCTGTCATTGGCCAAAGAGATTGAACAAGAAAGCAGACATATGCATGAATAGCTCTGTAGACTGGTGGTTAGTGCATTCACCCACCACGTGAGTGATCTGAGAGCCAAACCTCTTACTCCAGTGATGTCCTCCCCAGAGCACACCTACTGGGTGGGGTCCCAGATATAAATTAGTTGGGCAGAGGCCTATTTTCTCTGGTTTGTTAATTGCTCTGGGGCTTTGGGGTCGAGATGCCCAGTATGCAGAAATAGTGTGCATGCCCATAGGCAGAAATATAGTTGCTGAGGATACCTTTTACTACAAACACTTGGGTGCCAAGTGAATTCAGGCATCTAGAGCATTCACTGGGAGTTCTGTGAATCACAGTGGAGCCTAAAACCAGGGCTTAGGCAGTTAAGTACCTCTTTGAATTTAGGCCAGAGAGACTGTGACTTGCCCATGGTCACATGGGTTTTACAAATCCCAGGCTAATACCCTAACTACTAGATCACTTTTTTATCTGCAGCCAGTAGCATGTCCAAAAGACTAGACTAGACTTAATAAAAAAGAGTTCAGGAAAGAGTTCAATAAGTTTTTGGACTTGAGGAGATGGAGGGAGAACTTGACAATAACCTCTCTGGATTAGAAGGAACTCTCCTGGAAGGCTATGGCATAGTTCTTATACACTCTTGTGGAAACATGAAAACAGGGTGTCTAGCTAAGACTGGAAAAATTCTAATTGTCACTTACATATTTTCTGGAATTACATGAAACTAATTACTTTCTGCACAGTAAAATATTAGTGGGAAAATATACATTGGATACTGAATTTAAGGTGGTTATCCATTGTGTCACATATCATCCATAATGGCCACAAACAAACATAGCTATCTATTTAGAATTTCATGGCCAATACTAAAATAAAACTTAAGCCTTAGCTTCACTGCATGCTAACCTTGTGATCAACCCTGTTCCCCCCCTTAACATGACAGGTATTCACATTTCCATAGTGAACACCTATTTTATCAGTGCCTTGTAGGGTAAGGCAGTCACCACATTCTGATCTATAGGACACACCATGAAGTTGCTTTTATTGTGTGATGGAATCAAGAAATTAATGCAAATAAATACATGTTACCTTGAGCATCCAAAGCAATCAAGATATTATGGACTTCCAATCTCTTACTCTAAGCCTTTGGGGCTGCACTTCTTTTGCATCTATCTGTACTCTGACCGTAAGTGGTATACCTTCTTATTCTCGTGTCTATAGTCCCACCCATGCTTGCCCATTTCTGGTGTTTGAAATAGCAGAACAATGGCCCCTGTTAAGACTATCTATCATCATGCATCCACCTGGCTGTATGAACACAATATAATCTTGGTGTAGGTTTGGGCTGAAGTGAACAAAACCACAAATTTAACAGTACAAAGAGGAACCTCAGATTGTAGAAAGGTATAACTAAGAAGCTGCAGGAAGAACATGGGATCAAGTGGACTGGCCACAGTTCAAGGAGAAGATGAAGAGTTCAAAGTGAGCTAGCGGAAGGCCAGGTAAGAAATCCGGTCGTACCCCAGTAATCGATCGGTTTTACAGTGAATTGGATTATATTCTGATCACCCTTGTGAACACAAAGCCCCATTTCAGCATGGGAACATTTCTGTAGAGTCAGGCACTGGGTGGGTTCAGAGCTTGGATGTTTATGAAGATGCAACACAGCACACCCTGGACGTCTGAGGTAGAGAGAGAGGTTTAAGAGGCTGAAGGAGGTGGCCCTAGCTTGTCCCCAATTCACAGGAGCTGTTCTCTTCTATGACCCAGGAAGAGTGTAGCACAGTGGAGGTTTCCCAAACTGAAGAAGCTGTGGAGAACTCACCCTTTATGGGTGTGAGAAGAGTGAAGGAGGCTGCCATTTTTTATTATTATGATGGATATGATAAAATATTTGGGCAGGTTCTTATTTTATAATCCCAGCTTCAACTTCATTGTGAGAGCAAATGCAATGCCATTACACGGATCCCTCTCTTCCCCACTTCCCTCCCTCTCTTCTCAGCAGCAGTTCAAAATGGTGAACAAACACAGAAAAAATGCAAATTGGCAATTTACAGTGCCTGCATGTACTATCACTTTTGTTTTGGTTTGGTGTTAGCCTATAATTCTAGCTGTGGCTTCAGTGTGGGTGGATGCAGCCATCCACACACACTTCTTACTTCCTGCTCCTTTATGATTACATAGTTCTAAATGGTGGACAGGCAGAGAGAAAAAAAAGCAAAGCTGCACTTTACAGTGGATGAATACAGTAGCTTTGTTATGAAAAAGTATTAATATAAAGGTAAAAGATTTGTGGCAATATCCCATCCAAAATATCAATGGGCATAAAACTACGCTTAAAGGCACTCGCTACCATCCCAAACTACATGCAAGACACCATGTCACTAGTACAGCAGCTGGTTTATTGTTGAGCTGGTTTTTGTCCATTCCTGGTGAGTAATAAAAGAGAATTTTTCACTCAGTCAAAATTCTAGGTAGTCTCAGATTCCTTGATAGGGCAATCTTCCATCAGCTGCTATTGTAATTTTAAATCCCTGTCCAGTCACTTACCAGTTCATCTCTCACAAGACGCACAAAGATTTCCTGTCTCATCCCCAAAGCCTGAAATAACTGGTCTTTTTTCCATTCTGGTATCTGAAGCACCGAAATATCTTGTAAGTTGCAGCTGCCTGAAAAAGGCTCAACATAATCACCACTGCTGCTATATCTTTTAGTACCCCCCTCTCCCTAATTTTTTTTGGATAGTTGGAAGGCAAAACAAACTGAATATTTTATTTCTTGGGATACATCCTTGAGAAAAGATCTGAACAGGAAAAAGCTTGGTGGCAGAACAGAATGAAAAAGCCAAGGGAATAGCATTGTTTTGAGATAAAAATAGTTATTTTTCACCTGCAGCTTTGGAGACCAAGAATATATCTATGAAACAAGGGCACTCACCATTTTTTTTTCAGTCTGCCTATCAGGAACAAATGCAACAGTATTTGACTCATTGAAAGATGGCCTGTCAACTAGGAGACCACTCGGTGTCAGTAACAGGATTCTGGGTTTGAGGTCATAATGACAGAGGAGCAGGTATGACTTGATAGTGGAAGTGCAGAAGGAGGGCTTCAGCGGGACAGAAAAGGACAAGGAATTGGAGGAGAAGTGAAGGCAGGATGAGGAGAAGCAGAAGATGGAAGACAAGGAGACAGAGGAGGATCAAAGGAAGAATGCAAAGGAGCTGTTTTCAGAGTATCTCTGCCATAGTTGTGAGATGAGAGAGTGAGACATGGAGTTTCACAAGGACATGCTGGAGAGATTTTCTTCCAGGCCATGAGCCATGGGAGCAAACCACATAAGAATCAGAAGCCCTGTGAAACCTCCACCATGATATCATGTATTATAAATAATGCAGAACAATTCCTTGGGCCAGCCGGTGAGCCTTGCATCACCACTGCACTTTACCCCCGATCCAATATGCCAGAAAAGGAACTGATACACTAATGATTTTTAAAGTCCTTATAAATTATGCTTACACATACGTTCACCCAATTGTGGCAGTTCATATGGCCACTTTTTTAGCATCAAGGAATCTCAATAAAGTTGAATGTGTGTATAAAAATTACATTTGAATACGAGTCAACAGCCTTGGTATGCCATGCAACAGCCCAAATGAGCCATGCAACCCCATTATTCAGCTCTATGGTACTCACCATGCAACTGAAATATGCTAGCACAAATTGCATCCCTTATAGCCTTTGCTGCAGCAGACCCTAAAGCAGTAACAGGTTCATTTGGAAGTTGTCTGTAAGTATACTTTGATCCATAATTGCTGATAACCCAGAAAGTACATTCCCTTAAGCTCACAAACATTGTGAAGCACACAATATACCTCAAACTCATGGATGGTGTTAAAGACACGATAGTCCAAATGAATTAGTAAGCAATGACACCTTGCCTTTAGTTGACCGAAGTCACATCCCACCACCATCCTGCACTTGCTGAATGTGTAGTTAAACTGCCTCTTGTATTGTTGGTGCACATTATGATAACGTTTCATCAAACAGGGCAGCCGAGGGTATGCTGGGTTGCCAAAAATCACAGCTGGAATGGAGATTCCACTGATGACCGTGCTGTTAGAGGGAAACAATGCACCAGCTTGCTCAAGTTGAAGCAGGTCAGATTTGTGGAACACCTTGGCATCATGCACCTATCCAATGCATCCAATGTAGGTGTCCATAAATATAGTGGTACACAATGATCTACATAATGATAGAGCTGTATCCTTCCCTGTTAATATCGTTGCTTGCTTGAAATGGGGGACATATGATGGGTATGTGTGTCTGAGATAAGGTGTGCACACCACACCAGCCCTGATAGGGTTAATGAGGCATCACCTATGAGTGGGAGGATCAGGGTTAATTCCGAGTGAAGCCCAGATGAGGAAGGGCAGAGACAGCACAATAAATCTGGAGGCAGAAAGCAAAAGTAGGGCTGAGCTGGGGGCTAGGTTCAGCGGCTGGCTGGCTGACTGAGGGAGAGAGAGGAAAGGAGCTGCTAGCCACCGGGCTTCAGTTGTGCTGGGTGGGAGGAAGGTTGACAGGGCACCTGAGCTTCTCTGGCTGAGCCACACTTTGGAGTGGGGAAGATGAAAGATACAATGGACATTACTGAAATGATAAAGAAGACAGCAGAGAGGAAGGCTAATGATCACTGGGTAGGAAAAAGAAAAGGATGGGCATGCTGGATCTAGAAGAAGAAACAGCAGGTGGAAAGCGAAGAAAGAGTAAAGATAAATATCTAACTGTTCTGTTCATGAAATCACTACTCAAGGATGTGAAGTAAGGTGATATATACCCTCTGATACTGGCAGAGTAAATTGAAAAAAGTACTGGAGACATAGAAAGAGAAAGAAAGCTGCAAGGAGGGGATCTATTGACTGAATGTAAAAGCAAGGAACAAGTAGGAAACTTAAAGGTTAAGATGCTAGGAAAGCAGAAAGTACATTGCCAGCTGCCTAATCAAGAGGAGTTGTATATGGGGCGACTATTGAAATGACTAAAAATGAAGTAAAGCAAGACCTAGGGGACGATAAGATACTGTATTCTAAGTGGCTAATCAGCAAGAGAGGAGGGGAAAGAAAGTTATTAACAGCTGTGCTAGTAAGAAGAAAACCTTCAACATAGGGTAACAATAGGATACCAATTTTTTTGGACAAAACCATATATTCAACCCTCAGTGAGGTGCTAGAGATGCTAAAGGTTTGGACATATGGTAAATACATATATATGTATAACGGGAAAATTAGATGTGGTAAATATGGAGGGGAGCACTCCTCTGATAATTGTTTGGAAGGAACGGAATTGAAGTGTAGTAACTGGCGGTTGTATAGCAGCAAAGTAAGCAAGAGAGAGACAAAACACAAAAGTTACAAATAACAAATCATATGTGGAAGCTACTAGGAGCATCTAAGACCAAAAAGGGGAAAGAACAAAGGAAACTCAGTGAGGAGAAAGAGAAGCACAGAACAGAATAAATCAAGAGATATAACATTTGATACAGGGAAAATAGGAGAAGACATGTATAGGCAAAGATTTATAGTTTTTATGACTGAAGTAATAAACTGCATATCACAGCAAGGAAAAAAGCAGAAAATAAAAAATATAGTTAAAGCAGAAGGAAAGTACCTATGTGTCAGCAAGTTCTCAGTAGAGCAACTCAATGCTTTCTTATGTCAAGAAAATACTGAAGGATATATAGAATAGTACTATTTACTATTGGAATGCACATAGCCTAATAGCACATGGACAGGAACTAAAGAGAAATATCCTTGATAAGGATATTGAACTGGGATATAATTTGTATACAAGAAACATGATTAATAGAAAAACTAGATTTCAGAATCCCAGGATATGGCATCTATAGGCAAGACAGAGAAGAAGGAAGGGGAGAGTGAGTTTGTATGTTCCTTAAGGAAAACCTAAATTTTCTTGACATTTAGGTGAAGAAACCAAACATAGAGTATAATGCCATTGAGATTCCAATGCAAAATAAATCTCCATCTTTAAGAATATATAACCTATACAGCCCCTCTGGAAAATTGGAGATTAAGGATTTGACAGAGATAGCTGCAGATGCAGCAGGTATATATATTATATGTGGACACCTAAACAGCCATAACAGATTGTGGGGAAGTGGAAAAAATGTTAACAGCAAATGTCTAGAACAATTCACTGATAAAAATAATTTAGTATTACTGAATGATGGTTCACCCACCCTAAAAGTTTAATACAGCCAATGGAAATCTCTTCTGTCCAGACCTGGGAATTGTGTCAAATAGCATAGCAAGTAAGTACAGCTGGGAAGTCGATAAAGAGGAGGGAATGGGCAGTGATCACATCCCTGTACTTATAATATATCAAGGTAAAGGCAATGTTGAGGATGCAGAATTGCTGAATACTTGCAATATAAAAAAAATGCAAACTGGGAACTATTTAGAAGCAAATGGAATGAAAGTATAAATGAACAATGAATGAGTGATGACATTGAGGTGTTTAATAGCAATATACCTAAGGGAATCATGATGGCAGCAAAGTTAACCTAAGATATCAAGTTACCCTAAAGGTAGAAACCACGAATAAGGAGTGTAAAACAGCAATTAAAGAAAGGAATAAGGCATATAAAAAAGCAAAAAATACAATTGATTGTGAGGACTTAATTAAATATAAAAGAAACAAGGCAATTGCACACAGGACTGTTAAAACGGGCAGGGGGGGGGGGCAAACCTGGAGAAAGTACTGTGGGAATAAATAAATAAAGATCCTAAAACATCAGAGGTATATAGGCAAACTAGAACAATAAATGGAAACAGAGAAAGAGTAATACTATGCTAAGCCTCGTTTTAGAAGTCCAAGATATACAAAGCTCTAATGAAGTAAAACTGGAAGCCCTAGCAGAGTTATTCCACAACATTAGTAGTGGTGAAAATCAGAATATAGAAATTTGTATGGGGAAAAGAAAAAGTTAATCATGACTTTAAGAGGTGAGAGGAAGATGAGGATATGATATTAAATGAAAACTTCTGTGTTAGGGAACTTCCCAACAGTATAGCTAAAAGCAAAAATTCTGCACCGGGCAAGGATGGCTTATGTAATGAAATGCTAAGCAGCCTGGATGAACAGAGTCTGAAAATACTGCTGAACATGTACAACAGCATATGGTGAGCTACCAACAAAGTGGAAAATACAGATGTAGTTCCATTTTGGGGACCAGATAAGCTGCTTGAATAAAACCTGGTACAAGGACTGGGGGACTAGATCCCAGTTCTACGGCACTTAAGGTTGCTGGTGGTCCTACACTGCCATGTAAAGGCACACCCAGGAAGCACTCTGGAGAGTATGTGCCACAGCAAGTACTGCCCAAGAGCCCCATCGTGACAGTACCCCTGTGACTCTGATTGGGCAAGCGCACATACTTAACCCCAAGGGTTGCTCCAGGAAGTTGTTTGAGTAGCTACATAGGTTTTGGTTTGCTGCAAAGCCAGGCTTTGTCTTGTTGCTTGATCTCTGGTCTCTGATGCCAGCCTGACTTTGATCTTGTTTCCTGTCTCTTGAATCTAACCTGGTACTGTTTCTGGTCTTTGACCCCAGCCTCACTCTTGTTTGTGGGACCCGGCCCTGAGATTTCTCCAACTCCTGCCTGGACTCCTGTCCTTGGTGGGCAGACTTCAGCCCAGCTGTACTGGTAGGCCAGACCTACAATTGTCCTTATATCATGTTTGGGCAAAGTTGTGGAAAGTTTGGTAATTGAAAAATTAATATGTCTAGAAAGAAATGTACTTAGACAATGTGCCAAGTAGAATCTGGAGAGGAAGTAGAGCTGACCATATAGTAACAGTAGAGATGGAAGCATAAAAGTATTATAAATAAAGAATATAGGATAGTAACTTTCCTAGATACTGAAAAAAGTGTACAATATGTTATGGAGGGAGGGCATATTGCATGAAATAGCATCCATGGACATAAAAGGAAGAATATATAGATAGAAAAAGGATTCTTAAGTAAAGGAACTATTCAACTCAAAGTAGGGAAAACCTACTCTAGCATATATACGATCATAAATGGCATTCCAGGGGGGAGTGTCATCAACCCTACCTTATTCAATGTAACAATAAATCATGTCCCAAAAAGTTGAGTGAAGGAATAGGCATTTCCTTGTTTGCAGATGGCTATACTTTATGGGCTGAAAACAGGAAATAGCTGAAAAGCAAATGAATGAAGCTCTTAGGAAAAACATGGAGTGGGGAAATATGGGGCTTTACGCTTTCAATTCTCAGAACTAAAGGAATGATATTCACTCAAAGGAAAATTAAAAGAGATTGTAAACTGTCTCTGTATGGACATAGGAACAGTTAAAAGCTACTAATTCCTGGGTGTGGCATTTGATAGCAAGCTAACATGGAAGGATCACATTGATTTTATCTTTACATTTATCTATAATATTTTCAATCTACGTAAAAGTATTTCTGGAACTGTCTGAGGTGTAGAGAAGACAGCAGTGATGATGCTGTGTAAAACATTAATGAACCAATCACTGCATATGGATGCCAAGTGTTGAGTTCAGCATCAAAAGCAAACATAAGAAAGCTAGACTCCATCTAAGCCCAGGCATTATGCACTGCATATGGTGCTTTCATCACAACCCCTTTGTGTGTAATTCAGATAGCTGTTGGTGAAATGCCTGTAGCGTTAAGAATTAGTTAATTCTGAAATAGTGGACTTAACCTTTTTGTCAAAAGTCATAGGAAACAGGTAAGGTGGAAACTCTAAACCAGTGGTTCTCAACCTTTCTAATGCCGTGACCCCGCAATACAGTTCCTCATATTGCGGTGACCCCAAACCAAAAAATAATTTTGGTGGCTACTTCAAAACTGTAATTTTGCTACAGTTATGATTCGGACATAACTGTAATTTTGCTACAGTTATGATTCGGACATAAGACTACATCTTATAGTGGTCTCTTATAGTATAAGACCGATGTAGTTCACACTGTGTAAATGTATGGTGCTTTGTGTAAGTGTAAGCTGCTTTGTGTACTGTATAATGATTACACACAAAGCACCTTACACTTACACAGTATTGTGTGTATGGTGTGTGTACTGTTTTTACATTATTAACCTTTTTTACACCAGCAGGCTGTCTCGCAGGCTCTCTTGGCTCTCCGCCTCTTGGCTCTCCGCCTCCTAGGCTTCTGTCCTCCGGCGCTTGCTGCGTCCGCCCACTGATGACGTCAGCAAGCGCCGGACACACGTAATGCGCTGCTATGGACTGTGGAGTGTTCCCCCCGCTTCCCCCGCCCCTTAGGCCCCGGACGGATGATGCAATCATGTCTGCGCATGCGCGCAGGCATTCAGTTTGGAACGCGCATCCATAACGATGTGCGTTCCAGCTGAATAGCGCTGCTACAGATGGTAGCGCGACTTCTCAGCGGCTAAAGCCATCGGAAATATGTATTTTCCGATGGCTTTAGGCGACCCCTGTGTTTTGGTCGTTCGACCCCGCCGGGGTTGCGACCCACAGGTTGAGAACCGCTGCTCTAAACAAATATATGAAGAATACTAGGAATTCAGCGAGCAACATTGTTGGGGAAAAAAAAGCTTCATTAATTGGATTAAAATATGGACAAAGGATCTGAAAGAAAACAAAGAACTAAAATAAATTAGTATATATAGCTATGGAAAAGTGCATGATAGGTGGAAAATCGCCCTCCAATATAAATGTGGAACTACATAATGAAATTAAGAGGAAAAGGAGAGCTAAATGTATTAAATATAGCAAATTGGTATATATGTGATAAACAGGAAAAACATTGCCAAATATTTATAGATGGCTCTAAATTAGGAGAATGGGGACAGTATTCTGCATTCCAACACTTGGGATAAAGAAACTCATTAGACTATCAATTTTTATAGCCACTGTGATGGCTCAACTAGCAGGGATAATGCTGGCATTCTATTATATACTGGATGTGTGACTGTGATTGCCAATGCTATGTTCACCACCTTCACAAGACTATGATAAATTTTGTAAAAAGTATGTCTTGAGCTATCAGTAGAAAACTCATAATCTGCTGAACATTATTGTCCTGATAAAATGTGTATCAAAATTGTATATAAAGTTATAAGTTTCTACAGTATAACACTGCTGTAACACTTTCCAGAGTTAGAAAGGCAGGCCCAAACCAGTTTTTCAGAGACAGACACACTGTCACCCCAGACAAGCATCAAGAAAGTCAGTGGGCTATCACTTATTTAAGCAGCCATTCTCCAGCAAGAATGAAAAAAGAAATGTTCATTTCATCACAGGTACAGTTCAACCCTCTCATCCTCATCAACTACACAACGGGAGATAATCCTCAAAGAGGAGATGGTTATAGAAGAATGAGAGACCATGACCTCCAATTCACCTTTCTTCTCCATCTCTGCTCATGACATCAGTGACTCAAAGAACTGAACTAAGAGGGAGAGGTTCCAGGCAGAAAAGAGACCCAGCCTGCAAAATTTACTGCAGTGTATGATAACTTTTGCTTTTAAGTTCACTTAGCTTGTTAAGGTAGGTATTAGCTTATCATTTATACTTTGGTTTTCTTTTGTAACCAATCCAGACTTTTTATGCATCATGATTTGTAATCACTTAAAATCTATTTTCTGTATTTACTAAACTTATTTTATTATTTTATCTCAACCAGTGTATTTGAATTAGATTGAGTGAAGAAACTCCCATTTGGGACAGCAAGGCTGGTGCATATATCATTTTCCTTTTGTTTAAATGATGGACTTTCTATGAGCTTGCATTGTTCAGTAGTGTGCTGGACAGTACAAAATGCAAATTTCTGGGTGAAGTTTGTGCCTAAGAATGTATGTAATTCATGAGTGACTGGTCATAGTGCTCATGTATTTAGCTGAGAGTGAATTTGCATGCTAAAGGATGTGTGAACAGGCCAGGATTGGATGTTCTGACAGCAAAGCAGTGTAGAAGACACCCCAGGCTAGAGAATTAAGGGGACACAGCAGTATTCAATGGTCCAGATTGTGCCCTGTGGAACAGGTGTTATCTTCTCAGGATTGTTATCAGGACTATTGGCAATAAAATTGGAATTCAGTTAGCAGAAATTATATAATTAATGAAAGATTGTTATTAACAACAGAATTGGCACGGATGGAAGTAAACATTAAAATAGTATGGATCCCAGTGCATATTGGGATACCAAGAAATGACGTAGCAGACAAAATACAAAAAAAAAAGCTGTAAAAAGTGAAAAAAATCATAGAGATCCTTCTAAGTAAACAAGAGTTAAAAAACTGAATTAAAAGAAAGCTAGAGAGGAGTGGCAGGAAGTATGGGGAAAAAAAAATAAAGGGGAAAAGACTTCATGAAGTATGCTCTAGAATAAAGAATGGTGTCATACAGTAAGAACCTGCGAGAGTGAAGTTACTCTACTCCAAATACTTACTGGACACTAGGGCTTAAACAGTAACTTGGCCTTAATTAATAAGCACAAAGATGGGTTGTGTGAGAACTGCAGAGGTCAAAGAGATAGCTGATCACATCCTCTGGGTGTGTAAAGAGTCTAACGATGATAGAGGGATTTTGTGTCACAATCTCAGGCATCTAAAAATGACAATGTTTACACTAAACCACCCGGTAAGAGCATCAGGCAAACGGAGCATCGTTAAAGAAGCAATATTACGATTTTTAAACAGTACTGGGGGAAAGAGTGAGACTGTAACTATACATCATGAACTCCAGCATCTGGTGGTTATAGACTCAGACTGTGACTCTGCTAGAAGAAGAAGAAGAAGGGGGTGCTTCAGGGGAAGGAGGCTGTAGTCACTGCCTGGGATAAGGGAGGCTTTCAAGGACAAGAAACAAGTTTGGAGAGAGGCAGGGGAGAGTAAGCCCTGAGATCCTGCCCTGGACTATGAGCCTAGAAAGAAGCTAGGAGGGGATGAAGTAGCTAAGGGAGCAGACAAGGCTCCTGTGGTAAGCCCAGAAATAGGCAAGGGAAGAGAGTTTCCCTGGGTAGGAGGGAGCCCAGGGAAAAACAACAGGGACGGGGACTGAGCAGACTTTTATTGCTGGTTAAAGAGTCCTTGGGCCAGACCTCCATGTAGCAGGTAGGCCTGGGTCCCCCTTTCACCCACAGTGCCCTGCGTTGGGGTTGAACACCATCTCGAGAAGGCATTTGGACAGTGGTCCTGTTGTACTTCGTACCCTCAGAAGAGGTGGACTAAATAGGGACTTGATGAAGGTCAAGTTACCAAGAGAGAGACTATCACAGTATGAGCAGACAGCAGAAGGGGGGCCCCCAATGATGTGAGAGCCACTTTCCCAGGTCTAGATACGAGGGAGTGCAGTAGTAGTGAGTGAGAACCCCATATCAGTGTCCCATCAATCCCACTTGCACATTTTGGGAAGCTGATACACTCAAGCCCTGAAGTTATTTAATTAATATTTCCACTTCCGATAAGTCCCCCATACTTGCAAATCTCAATGACCCCTGTGCTATCTGTAAGATGCCACCAGCTCTATAGCGGTCTGGGGTTACCAGCTTCCATAGGATGGTAGGAACATGTTTCTGGTGTGTCATTGGGTCTCTCATCAGCATGCTTTGCCACACAAGGGCCAGGACAAGGTCCTCACACAGCTCCAAGAATGTATCTTTCTTCACATGAAGTTCTAGACCCACTACTGCTCTCCCCACGTTCCCAGTACAATGTGATCCCACCAGCATGTTTCTGTGTTCCTGGCCCACAAGTGGCAATCTAAAAACAGCATCAGTTCAGTCCACAGCTTCGTGTCCACACTGTCCCATTCAGCTGCTGTGCTACGCCATCCTAACAGGAAGCCCAACCTTCCCAAAACAGCCTCTGAAGCTGCTCACATCATCTCCTGGAGCAGATTCTGCAGAGGCATGAAAAAGAAACATTGTCTTCCTAAAAAAGCATCAGCTGTTGGCCATGGTAATGAGAGAGAGCAGGGCCAGATACCTTCAACATGTAACAGCACACCACTGTCCTAGCTGAGACCGGAAATGAATGTCATGAGCCTAGATCATTTCTTCCCATAGTCCTTGGGGTGAGCAGACATGTTGCCACACAACACCAGTGAATGAGAGTGCAGAGCGACACAGTGAGCTAGGACATTACGAATCTCAGAATACAAGCCCGAGTACTTGCATTGCTTCTCACAGCCACATGCTGTGCCGGTCCAGATGCAGGGCGTGGCAGCCGCATGCTAACATGGACAATTTGGTTGTGCAGTAATGGAATAGGCTACCATGCGTTGACAAGTATGTGATTACTTACCCCACGGTTTGCAAGGCCTTAGTGAACTTAGATCCCTCCTGGGGATGTACTCTGGCTGTAAAACATGAAGGAGATACTCTTAATTGAAGTAATCAGAGCCAAACTGTGATTAACTCTGAGTAAATATATCCTGAGGTGGCTGCTAGCAGTAAACCTGACTGCAACTGCACAGTGGGGATCTTGTTGGCAGGATGCACACTCTGCTTTTCACTTTGTGCAGGGACCAAGAAGCTGAAAGTAAGGAATGCCTTACAACATAAAAAACCCGGTAAACAATGACTATTTTGGCAACTCCATTAATGGGCAGCTTGGAATGACTAAGCAAAAATATAACACCATTATACAGCATTGTAAATAGAAGGCTCTCTTGTTTTGTTTCAATACCGTTGGCAAAATGCTATGCTGGCATAAATGGGCATAGCTTTATTGCTTTCACTGGAGTTTCATTCAGCTATATGAGCAGAGAATTGGGCCCTGTATCCTTCTGAGTTTTCATAACGGTGTACTGAACATTTTATTTACTTACTTGTACACGCTATTGGAAAGCAAGCTGGGAAAAACGCAACTTCATTTTGATAAGTTATGAAGCGTTTTCACACCACCAAAGATGTCTTGCATATAGGAATTGCCATACAGGATTAGACCAGTTGTTCATAAAGGTCCTGATCTAAAGTCCATTGAAGTCAATGTAATTCTTTCCATTGACTTCCATAGACTTAGAATCAGGCTCCAAGTCCAGTATCCAGTCTCTGACAGGGCTGGTACCACATGCTTCAGAGGAAGCTGCAAAAAAAAAAATCCAATAATTGACAGTTAATCCTTAGGAGTTCTTAGTCCATAGGAGTTCTCCTGTTGATAGGAGTTCTTTCCTGCCCTAAGGTAGTTAGTATTTTGCTTCTATTCTATTATATATTGATTCATATATCATTATAATTTCTGAGCACCTTCCTTACACCACGGAAAGAATTGTGTGTAAAGTGGAGGATTTTGTTTTGGTAAATTTCACTTTTTGTGGGTGTGGTTAATATGTGCACATTGGCTATGTGCCTGTGTTTGAGAAGGCAGGCTGAAGAAGTATGCCTTGCATTTGGAGTAGAAGGTGGTAAAGTTTATGATGATCCTTAGTTATTATGACAGTTCATTCCTTAGTCCCTTTATGCCTCGAAGCATTATTCCAACCCTCGTACCTTATACATTTTATCCTCTCTAACATAACTGTGAGTAGACATTTATTTGTACAATGAGAACAATCTTTGTTTGTTTGTTAAAATTCTGTTAATATCTTGAACATGCTATTCTGTAACAATGAGCTGTAATGGTTGATTTGTTGTGTTTTTTATAAAGATATTTCCTTTTATCATTTTGAAACATATTGTCTTTCAAGTTCATTATTTGGGAGAGAATAAATAAGACAACCCCATTGACCAATCTCTCTAACATTTATTACTGTGCACAGATAATGTATCCTCTCCAAACTAAGCAGTCTGTCTCTTTTTAGCTTCTCTGTCCATGAGAGCCTCTCCATGTGCTTAAATATTTTCATTGCCTGGACAATTTTTTAATGTATGTAATTATTCTACCTTGCAGAAGCATCCTGTATTTTTAAAAATATTTGTAGGGGAAGTGTATTGCTACATTTAAAAAAAAGTCCTTAGCAAGAATAAAAATAAAAATTGCTCTAATAAGTATTTAATGAGAAAGTTTGGTCCAAGCATTGTACATGCTAGCTGTTCTTAAATCACTACAGAAAAGTTTTTGGATTGCAGGTTTTCCATTCATTTTAAGCTGGTGAGCAACCAGATTATAATCAACATTCATAAAGCATACAGGCTAAAACAGTAAAAATAATGTTGAAACAAAATAGCTCACGTCAGTTGAAATATGGAGATTGATTCCCAGGTGGCTCGTAAGAGAAAGGAAAATTGCCATAATGAGAAGAAAGACTGAGTCATCCCTATAGTTCTTTATCAGGCAAACCTCCCCTTGAAATCACACCTGCCGTTTGTGTAAATGTTGACCAGGGTTTGTTGTAGGAGATCTTGGGGACCTTGGTTAATTGTTTCTAACAGCAAGGAACCCCAAAACTCGCAATTCCTTTAATGCTATGTGTGTATGCGCTCCCAGAAGTTGTCTTAATTTGGGGAAATAAAGGAGGAAGTTATTCACAAATATTTAGGGGCCACATTCTGATACCTTTACTCAATGTGAGTGGCAGGTTTCCTACTTCCAAACACCTGAACTATTCATGAAGTAAAGTAATATTCAATATAAGTGAGGGTAACAGAAACTTGTCTTGAGTTAATAAAGAAAGTAAATTCCCTATATTTACATCTACTTTGAATTTGTATGAACATTAGTTCAGGTGTCTTTTTGTTAATTTTCACAGGGTGGCTGGTCCTGCAGATCCCATACTCCATCCCTTTCTCCCCAGGACTGACTGGCACCATGTTGTCATTCTCATAATCTCCCCGAGAATAAGAAAAGCCACGATATGTGCTACCCACAAGTGGGTGTTCCCTTACAGGTACATGTTTGTACAGAATATGCATCCTCCTCCAAGTACATGACAATTTGTACCATATCCTCTCTTTCCAAGTCCCTGATTTCTTGCATCCCTTTGCCAGTTTGACCATAAAAAGCTCCTGGTTCTGTGCAGATTTTTGCAGTGGTCTGACATTATTAGAAGAGCCTGGCTGTGGAGGGAAAGCTGTCTTGGTGTATTGTGGCAGCTCTACGGAACCTACATTTATTTTTTTGGTAGACCCCTTTCTCCCTCCAGTGCTGCAGACCAGTAAAGGCAGATATACAAATTGAATGCCACTTAACGAACAAAGGAGGGAAGCAGCCTTGTTGAAATATTTCCAGGCCTGATATGGAGTTCCCACTGTACCCATCCCACAAGAACCATGCATGTTCACCCATGCCACAATTACTCATGTTAGTGGCTATGACTTTGGTGAATGGTGACAAGTAAAAGGAAACTGGTGATCAAATGGTTCAATAGCATACTTGGAGGTTAAACAGAGATATTTTATACAAGGCATGCTGCCTAACAGAGCAGCATTATGGGTATGGATTGGGTTCCCAAAACTCCAGGCCAGAATCCTGCTCTTATGCAGTTAATTGAGGTGGATGAAGTTGTGTGTTGTCATCCTCTGCAACTGGGGTGACACAAAAATCCCTTCCTCAGAGACAATTGAATAAACTCGACAAAAGTCTGGTTGCAACCTCTGCAGCAGAAGTGAACGTGCACATGTTTACTGTGTCTGAGTGTGAGAACGTCCATTGTGAATCTCACCCCACCCTATGACATTACCATTTTCTTGATATTTTCTTATTCATCCAGAGAGGAAACAGTTTAAAATGCCCTAAATACTCCCAAATCACGATAGCCTAGCAATTCCAAACTCCCCAAACAGCTTCAGTGAATGAAAGTGAATGAAAGGCTCAGAGACTTACTTATAGTTAGTTACAATCATCCAGTCAGGGAAAGGAAAAATGCCATGTGACTAATCACAAGGTGATGATTAGAGCTGGTTGAATATGTCAGAATTTCAAAATTTTGATAAACTGTTCATAAAAATTTCCTTTCTTCCTTTGACCAGCTATAGAGCTGCTTAAAGTTCTCAGAATTTTGAAATTTGGTGACAAATTTTGTCAAAGGGATGAGATTTTCACAAAAATGTTTGTGAAAAATATTTCCATTTTCAGTCATCTCTGGTATGGATGAATAGTGAGAACAGGTGGATAGCCAGGTTCAGGATTCAGTGTTCAGGGAATAATTATGAAGGAAGAACACATTCACTAACATTAATATCAGTTTGCAAACAATTTGAAGACAGATACATAAATTATATCATGCCAGATATCAGGGCTAATTACATAACAAGGCAACTAGTTTGTTTTGCTTGGATGTATCAGATTTTTTTTTTTGGAAAGATCCATTGAGATAATCATGTTAACAGCTGTAGTATTTTTAAATAACCCCTATCCTGGGTAGATATTACTTACAACAAATCTGCCTAAAACAATAGACTTATTAAAAACAAACCTTTTGTGTGCATTAAACCAGGCATATGATATATAGTACAACAAAGCTCTTTCGTGCCTGATAAAGGGATAAACCGGTTTTTAAATTACTAGAGCTGCATTGAACTTTGACAAACAAGTCCCTTAAAGCTTATAATTTTTATTGCCATTTTCCAGGTAGGCTCATAAGGCCTTAAAATGACGGAAATTGTCCCCAGTACACTAGAGGTTAATTCAGAAATGTTAACGTGGAGGAGACCATGCAGCTGCTGTGCTGTAAGACACCATTCAGGACACAATTGCTGAGTCTCAATTTTGTTTGAAATATGAGTCAATTTTTCTTTTTTAGCTGTGCCATTGGAGAGAAATGCCAGTTAGGACTGATGGAGAGAAATGCCAGTGTCAAGACTGATACCTGAGAAACAGAGGAAGGGAGAAGTGAACACCACAGAGGAATGCTTTTAAAACACCTGGGAAGAGAGTGGCATTAGGCTATCAAAGCTGGATACTGACACTGATTTAGGGCTAGACTGTGGTTCTGCGTTAAACCATGTGTAAGGGGCACAGCATAGAAAAGAAATCCTTTTCTTGCTTCCCATTACTCTGGGAGGAGAGGATATGATTGTAATTTTCTGCTAGGCTATACCAGCAGCTTGCTCAACTCTGCTGGACACAGTTTTGAGGGACTGAGTTTAGGTCCCACCCACTCCCTGTCCCTTTCATCTGGGCAGTTTTAATGGGTTTACAGCATCCACTTACTCCTGCACACCCAGTGCCAAAGTCCAGGTAACCCACATAGGGGCATAAATGGGGGGACCCTTTAAATTCCTGTGCTTATTGGCAATCCAAGATGCAGTCTATTCCTTTATCATAATACCTGAATGCCTGACAGTCTTTCATGTATTTATCCTGTGAGGTAGGGAACTGAGGCACAGAGAGGCTAATTGATTTGCCCAGGACAACACAGGAAGTCTGTGGTGGAGCAGAGAATTTAATGCAGGTCTTCAGTTACAGTAAGGATTACGGAATGTGCACTAACACATCCTTTTCTAGAAAAGGATCTGAAAGAGTAAGAAAAGAAAACATTTAATAATTTTATTTGGTGAATATCAGTTATTAGTCACTTTGTTTTATTATGTGATCTGAGAGAAGCCAGTCAGGAAGAGATGATAAAGTGCGAAATCCATTGCAGCTTTTTTTTTCTTTACTTGAAGTGTAAATAATCTAAATGGGATCTTCCAGAGTAAAGAAAATCTACTCTTTCAGGTGCTCTGATTTTCTTGGAGATCTATTTTGTGCTCCTGTGTATCTGAGAAGTCAGTGAAGGCAAACACTTTCAAATATAGAAGAAAACTCATTGATTCAAACCTTGTTATAGAGCATGATCAGACTGCTGGGGCTTTACAAAACAGAGGAAACCATGGTCCCTGCCCCACTGAGCTTACTATATAAATTATAGTAACAGAATAGTTCAGATGTACAGTGCTCTGTTCTTTCCTGGTGGAAATGGGCACACCTATGTTAACTTCAGTGGAGTATTGTCTATGTACTTCAGATGAGGGCCAGATCTCAAAATTCAGAGGAAGCCATTTTACACATACGTTATACATGGATTTCAGTGGATTATCCTCAGTAAATTAATCATAGTGAAAGAAGAAAACCATAAAAATTAAAGTAGAGGGGTAGAGCTGTTCTTATGGATCCTGTTCTTCAGTTCTGCATCTTCAGTAACAACTGCAAATCGAGAATTAGGAAGGTGTTTGGTATTACTATTATCTCTCATCAAGAGACTAAGTGACATTAATTCTTACTGATCATTCATGATTGTCTACAGTCCTGAAGAGCTATATGGACCATACATTGCTATCGATCTAGGTGGCTTCGGAAATCCAACCATAAGCAATGAGACATCAAAGGGAATATTGATCTGAATCATCTGTTCTCTGACCAGCTTTACACAAGAGTGATCAAACAGATGATCCTATTATGTTCTATTTAGATTCTTATGTTACCACTATTACATCTGTATTTTAACCCTTTATTACAGTAGCATGGAAATGTCATTAGCTTTGGAACACAAGTTCTGTTTGCAAAATCTGTGTTTTTCTATTCCCATATTTGAATAGGATTTTTCATGTATCTATGTCCAGACTGATGTCATCGAAGACTGATGTCAGGATATTATGGAGTAATTGGTTCAATGGGTCAGTGTTCTGGACTTTTGCCCTTTGTAGATCTAGGATTAAAATAAGATTCAGTCATAGATTAAAATAATCTTGGTGACCTCTTCCCATCCATAGTTGACACTTATCTCTCATTCCTGTTCAAAAAACGACTTGGAGGATTGGATCAATAAGGGTCCTGCAGTTCAGTGCAATATAATAACAGGCCTCAACTGGATTTGCCACCATCCCTGCCTTAAATCAGAACTATCAGTGATATTTTTTAAATTATTTCCTGAGAACTAGTTTCATACAAAAAAGAAAGGCAAACAAACAAGGTGCATGTAAATCAACCCTGTCCCATTTAATAAAACACTAAGGAATGTATATTTAAAGAAAATTATAATTTCTACAATGGTCTGGCCAACATAGCTTGCAAGAGAATCAAAATTTGTGGTATGTGGTTCCACATTTCACATGCATCACTATGCCTGTTCTGTTGCACCACTAAACACGGAAATCGTCTACGAATCAAGAAAGAATGCAAGACTTTCCATCTCAGAATATTTTAGTTTAGGAGAAAACGTACTATGGTAGGAGCCAGAAGACCATGAGTTCTGGTCTCAATTCTGTTAATTGCTGTTTATATTTCTACGCACTTCAGAGCCCTTATTATACAGCAAGGCCTCATACCATACCTTAGAAGTAAAATATTATTCCCCGTTTTCAATTAAGTTAACTGAGAAGTTGAATAATGTTGTGTGTAGTGTTGTTGTAGCTGTGTTGGTCCCAGGATATGAGATAGACCAGGTGAGTGAGGTAGTATTGTCTTTTGGACCAATTTCTCTTGGTGAAAGAGACAAGATCCACAGAGTTCTTCTTCCAGTTTTCCCAGACCAGGAGAGCTCTGTGTGGCTTGAAAGCTTATCACTTTTACCCACAGACGTTGATCCAATACAATATTTTATCTCACCCTTCTTGTTTGTCTCAAGTCGAACAATGTCATTTCAGGCAGAGCAGAAACAACAACCCACGTCTCTAATACGGCAGTCCCCAGGTATATCCATTGAACAACTCTACTACTATGAATAACTATGCTGTGTTTTTGGGTTTAGTTATCCTGTTTGTAACCACTGCTCTCACCAGTAGAAAACATTCCACTCCCAGCACCAGAAATAGAACCAGGGATTCCCAATTTGCAGGTGCCAAGTAAATATGCAATGTGGAAGCCAAGGCCTCCGTTAGTAGCTGGTCCAGGTAGAGGATAATAGTTACTCTTTTAACTCAATTGGCAGAGACTTGTACTGGGTATCTAAAGGTCCAGAGTCAAACCCTGCTGGTAATCCATGTGTGGAGTCCTTTGTGTGGCACAGTACAGAATCCTTAAAAAAAAGTGGTTTTATTTCATCCGCACAGTGAGAGAAATTTCTTTAATCAAGTTTTATCATTAAAAGCCATTATAATCTCTCATTTATGGCAGGACATGAACAAAACATGGGTGTTCTGCTTCTGGTCATTTTGATTGCTTTGATCACACATTAGGAGGTCTGGAGGTTGGGAGGTGTGTTAACCAGTTAACACTTGTATTCTATCAGCTGACATCATAACACATTGCGCGATAGATGACCCAATAATTATACAAGTACTTTTTTGTCATTCACCATGATTAGCAGCAATCTTACTAATTCTTCAACTGCAGATAAACCAATTTGGGATCACTTTGTGAGATTCAGTTAAGGTAAAAATCAGACCCTAAATGGTTACCATGTCCTTTCATGTGCATTTTTTGTACTATCATTTGGCAGTATGTCATGTACCAATTTAAAACAGCTGGTCCAAGTGAGTTAAAGTGAGTTTAATATCCGGGATATATCACCAAGGGGATCACTCACTAAATTGTAGAAAGTGATCTTAGATTTCAATAGTGGTTTATTATTCAAAATAGTTTTGTCTTGACAACAAATTGTAGTTTTTGACCTCAAAGTTTTTATCTTTTATTTTAATATTGTGGTAGTTTATTACAATCATAAATATTCAGATGTAAAAGTTTATTATCTCAAAATTTCAACAAAGCCTTATTCCCAAGCCCTTTTTTGATGACAGTAAAAACGTAATGTAAGCTAAGTGAAATTTTGTATGCAATAGTTTAAATAGAATGCTATTTATTTCTGAGCTGAAAAAAAACCAAACAAAAATATCCAACAAAAAACCCACCACCCCATTTCCTTATAATTAATGGACATCATTCAATCACAGATGCAATTTAGTCTAAGCTATTACTTTTGGAGACCTAGACCCTGATTCACACTTCACGGTAGGATATTGCCATTGACTTCTGTGGTTTACACTTATTTGAGTGAGATCAGAGTCAAATTCCAATCTAGCTCACACATTAAAAGTAAATAAGGTTGGTAGTCTCATCAGAAAACCTCTGAGCCATTATTTTGTGATTGTGCACAAGGGAAGCACAAGGATGGGACAAAGAGATGTTTCAGGTCAGAGGAGAGAGGCACAATGGGGGGAGGAAGCTTAGATTATGCCTGCCCGCACTATACTTGGTTAGATTCCATGTCCCACTTTCATGAGCATGGAATGCTCCCAGTATGCAAAACATTGCCTCTTACGTTGTGCTGCAGCTGTACCACACAATGTTGTCATCTGAGGAGTTCTCACAGGCTAAGCAAGGCCAGAGCAGGTTACAATTTGGACCCTAAAAAGAGAAGTATTGTGCATGACTGAGGATCTAGCACTCCTCTCCAAGTCCGTCTTGAACAAAAAATCGAACATCAAGGGGACTCTGCTGCAGGAGGGGCTAAATTGCAGATAGAAAATTTTAAAAAAATGCTCTGAGCATTTGTTATCCTTAGAGGTGGATGGCTATTTTACAATCTGCCCTGGATAAAGGGCAGACCACAGTTTGCTGCTCCAAAGCAGAGCTAGCCTATATCAGTCAAAAATGATGATGTCTCCGGCTTCTTGTTCCAGTTCAGTTGTACCAATGGTGCACTGAGAAGTGGACCCTTGGGTCTGCTGACTGCCTGCCCCTCCCTACTTGCTTTGTGGAGGCGATGGGTAGCAGACACGCAGCCCAGCTTGCGCCTGTGAACCCTCTTATTCCACTGTGCAGGTTTAGAGCACACCAATCTAATCTAATCTAATCTTTACTTTTCTACTGCAAACAGAAATAAATAGTCCCATTTAGGATTATTTAATCTCTGGTTTGCCAAGAATTGTGATCTAAACTCATCAATGGTAGGTGCAAACTGGCAGCTGCTCTAGTTTTTTGGATGAATACCAGGATAATATTGTATTAATAAGGGCAAATGGTCAGCAGTGAATGTATTGTCTATTGTGGGAGCTGTAAAGTCTAGAGAAAAGGCACAAGCTGTTTACCATAAACAGGGCAATCTCAAGAAGATCAATCACTGGTGTGACCACTGCTGGAATACTGCATCCAAATCTGGGGTCCACAATTCGAGAAGGATGTTGATAAATTGGAGAGGATTTAGAGAAGAGTCACATGAATGATAAAGGATTAGAAAATATGCCTTATAATGACAGATTCACGGAGCTCAATTTATTTGGTTTAAAAAAGAGCAGGTTAAGGAGTGACTTGATTACAGTCTGTATGTACCTCTTGGGGAACAAGTATTTGATAATGGGCTCTTCAGTCCAGCAGAGAAAGGCATAACACGATCCAGTGGCTGGAAGTTGAAGCTAGACAAATTCAGACTGAAAATAAGGTGTGAATTTTTAACAGTGAGAGTAATTAATCATTAGAACAATTTACCAAGGGTCACCAATTTGTAAACACCTAGAGGATAATAGAGTTATAAGGAATGGCCAGCATGGATCTCTCAAGAACAAATCATGCCAAACCAACCTAATTTCCTTCTTTGACAGGCTTACTGACTGAATAGTTGCAGAGGAGAAGCGGCAGTAGAATTGATGTATCTCAGTTTTTGTAAGGCTTTTGACACAGACCCAAATGACATTCCCAGAAGCCACTTAGAGAATTGTGGTCTAGATGAAATTAACATAAGGTGACTGCACAGCTGGTTGAAAGACTGTACCCAAAAAGTAGTTATCAATAGTTAGCTGTCAAACTGAGAGGGAGTATCTTGTGGGATTCCACAAGGCTTAGTCCAGTGTCCAGTACGATTCAGTATTTTCATAATGGTATGTATATGGTATAGATAATAGATTGCAGATGACATCAAGTTGGGAGGGGTTGCAAGTACTTTGGAGGACAGGATTAGAATTCAGAATGACCTTGAAAAACTGGAGAATTGGTCAGAAATCAACAAGATGAAATTCAGTAAAGACATGCACTGCTTAGGGAAGAAAAATCAAATGCACAACTACAAAATGGGGGGCAAATAGCGAGGCAATAGTGCAGTTGAAAAGGATCTAGGGATTATAGTGGATCACAAATTGAATATGAGTCAACAATGTGATGGAGTTGCGACAAGGGCTACTATCATTCTGGGATTTATTAATGGATGTGTCATATATTGGACATGGGAGGTATTTGTCTTGCTCTACGCAGTATCGGTGAGGCTTCATCTGGGCACCCCATTTTAGGAAAAATGTGGGTAAACTGGAGACAGTCCAGAGGAGAGCAAAAATGATAAAAGGTTTAGAAAACCTGACCTACAAGGAAAGGTTAAAAAAAGTGGGCACCTATAGTCTTGTGAAAAGAAGACTGATAGTGGACTTGATAAGAGTCTTCAGATATTTTAAGGGGTGTCATCAGTTGTTCTTCATGTCTACGGGAGGTGAGACAAGAAGTCATGGGTTTAGTCTGCAGCAAGGGAGATTTAGGTTAAATATTAGGAAAACTTTTCTAACTATAAGGCTTGTCAAGTGCTAGAAAAGGCTTCCAGGGGAGGCTGTGGAATCTCTGCCACTGGGGGATTTTAAGAACAGATTAGACAAACATCTGTCTGGGATGGTCTAGGTTTACTTAGTCCTACCCCCATGGAGTGAGCTGGACTTGATTGCTTTTTGAGGTTTCTTCCAGCTCTACATTTCTGTGATTCTACGGTGGATTCTCCATCACTGGTAATTTTTAAATCAAGTTTGGATTTTTTTGAAAGGTCTGCTCTAGGAATTATTTTGGAGAAGTTGTATGGCCTGTGTTCGATACAAGGTTAGACTAGATGATCACAGTGGCCCTGGAATATATTAATCTATGAATTAAGCAAAACAAATCAAAGAAGCCAAAGGCTTCTGTTCATTAGAAAGAAAGAAAACACTTTCAGCTTGTGGCAAAAGCTCTCCCTATGGGATATGTCTTTACCACACTGTTAACTCAGTGACTGGCAGCCAGTTAGCCTAGCCAGGTGTGAATGTATTAGCCACCATGACCCCTAAATCTTTTTCAGAGTCACTGCTTCCCTCATCCTGTAAGCATGGCTACAGTCTTTGTTCCTAAATGTATACATTTACATTTAGCTGTATTAAAATGCACGTTGTTTGCTTGTGCTCAGCTTACCAAGTGATTTCATTATTTACCACTCCCCCAATTTTAGTGTTGTCTGACATCTTTATTGTCTGTGGTGAATTTATACTTTCTTCCAAACCATTGATTAAAAAAGTTAAATGGCAGAGGGCCAAGAACTGATCCCTGTGACACCCTACTAGAAATACATCTCTTCTAGATAATGACTCCTCATTTACAGTTATGGATTTTGAAACATGATTTCCTCCCCCTCTAGGAAGTATTTTTTTCCTCCTTATCCATTTTCTCCTCATTCTGTAATTCGTTGTGTGGGATCCATTGGGGGAGGTCTAGGTTGGCTATTAGGAAAAACTTTTTCAGTAAAGTTGTAAAGGTGGTAAAGTGCTGGAATGGGTTACCAACGGAGGTAGTGGAATCTTCATCCTTAGAAGTTTTAAGGCCCAGCTTGACAAATCCATGGCTGGGATGATTTATTTAGGGTTGATCCTGCTCTGAGCAGGGGGTTGGACTGGATGACCTCCTGAGGTCCCTTCCAACCCTAATATTCTATGATTCTATATGTCTGGGAATTCACCTTTTCTTCTCTTTTAACCAGGATGACTGCAGTTACACCTGCCACTGCTACTGGATGTGCTATTAGCACATAAGGTAATAACTCCTGCTTCGAATTCCATTGTCCAGTGTAACAATTCTTACTTGCTCTTTGAACTGCCTCTGATCTTCATTGAGGAGGTAGAAGTGGACAGACAGTGGTTCTTTGGTGTTGTTAAATAGTACCATGGCTGATTTTCTCAGGATGACTTCACAAGCAGTCACATTGTAGCAACGCATTGCTTTCAAATGCTTCTTGAATGTAGCTTTAAGCTGGATTCTAATTTTTTCTTTCTAGGCTCCTGGTATAAAATTTAATTAAACTTTATTATTTATTTCTGTTTTGTTTTTGCTTTTTTTTGGTTTGCATTAAGAAAAGACAATAACATATTTATTGGTAATAAAATATGGGTAAAAACAAGGACATTAAAAGTTAGAAGGAGCAGTAGAAACGACCTGATAGAATACTTGAGACACTCTGGAAAATATCAGAATAAGTTTTCCTTCAGTTTAAAGTCCAGTTATACTTCCGTGGGTGAATGTGTATATATGACAGCATCAAGTTCAAAAGATGATTTTCATGACATTCAGTATATTCAAATTGAGGTCTGAGACACAGGCTTTGCTTTTTCTCCTCACATTTTCATTATCATCACTAAGAAAGGTTCTGCAATCAGAATATGGATGACAATTTTGTTGATGCATGAAGAAAAATGGAGTCTATCTTGCTCTCCCATATAGCTATTGGTTCCTTGGTGCTGACAGTAGTAAACATTTTTGTCAGTCAAATTTGAAGACACACTGGGAGCAGATCTGATGAATAACAGATTTTACCTGGGCATTTTTCTGATCATAAATGTACTTTAAGATTCATAAAAGTCAAGAAAATCTAATGGGAAAAAAAATTAAATTTAGCTAACAAACCTTCCATTCTTTTGAACACACAAGTTTTCAGTCTTGACTTTATGAACTTGAATAAGACAGCCCAGATTCCATTATAATTTGTCACATCTGTTTTATTTACAAATGGTGATTTTTCCATTGGACATATAACAGTCTTTACTGTCAATCATTCAAGGCTAAATCCTGGGTCATCTTATTTTATATTATTTTATAGTTTATATTATTTTGGGATATCTAAGACATCTGTCTTGCACCATACATGTCCCTCATAATTAATTAAAACAATCAATGTAATCAATTTAAACAAAAGAAAACCAACACTATGCATCCATGGAAAGCACAAAAAGCAGCTTAATGGCTGTGGATTGTCTGTTCAAGGGGGTAGTACTAGCAGAAAGCTCACAAATAAAAACTATCACCACAGGTACCTCAGGAGAGGGAATTGTGGGAGTGCCAGGGATGTGGCAGTGGAAACATTGTTACATAGGTATCCTGGCAGCAGGCGGTGTGAGAGTCGCCATCTTGTTCATCACCAGACGGAGTGGCAGCCACCATCTTGTTCATCATCAGGAATTGAACCTTGGAACTCCAGAGCTAAAAACTTAAACTACCCTGCAGCTTAAAGTTACGTTTAAAGTACAGAATCAGCCATGTGAACTGAGAGTTGTAATGGATTCACATCCTCTGTGTATCAGGCACAGTGAGCTACATCAGTATGTTTTAGTTTTGAGACGAGCATTGTCATTTTATGCAGGTTTTTATCTGCTCCCCAGTATTTGGCTTTTCAAATGCGGTGAGCTCTTTCTCACTATCAATTATGTTCACTTGTCTCCTTTGCTAATAACACGCAGTAAAGTGTTGCTATATTGTCTGATCATCTCAAAGCATTAAAAAGATAGACACTTTCACTACAGCTAAGGCTGAGGACTCCAACCCCAATTCAACAGACCACTTCAGTACCTGCTTAAATACATGCTTTTTGTTTTATGGATTTTGACCATTATATTTTGCCCAGCCGTAATTCCAATTTGAAGAAAAATGTTTGAAGAAACTGCTATTTTCACATCAAGAACATGCACATATGCAAAAGTCTGCATACCTTTAACACTAAGCTATTTTAATAAAGAGGCATTCTGAGGAAAGATGTATGAAAGATGTATGGAAGATGTATAGAAAATTATACTGTAATGTAAATCAGCTAGGGTTGAGGGACCAATAATATAATACAAGTCATCCCAAAGGATTCCAAAACACTGGAAAGTCTTTATAAAAAGATATCAGTCCTCAATCACTCACTGCTCATCTTTTGGGGCAAACCACAGCAGTAATTTAACAGAACATAGTAACACTACACTACAGTTTAGAACAGGAGGAGAAGGATTATTGTCTCTGATTTAAACAAGAGAGAATTTTATGTACTGCAGACAGAATAATTATCCAAATTGGAATTGGGCAGGACATAGGGAAAAAAAAGGAGGGGGAGAGGAGGGTGAACAGGAGGTCAAAATGAAGGGATGGGTGACTACTAGAGAGCCATCTGTCACCTAAAAGGGGAAAAAATAGCTGAGAAGAATTATGATTCTCTGTGGAAATCAAAGCAAAAGTATGCATTCCTGCCTTCAACATCGTTGTGTGGTAATATAAAATTGTGGGGAGCTTGACGGAGAGCCAGAAATAAGTTTCTTTTACCCAGAGAGACAAGACAGATATATCTGGGAAGGAGGCTTGGGAGCCCTGTAACTTGCTGAACTTGAGCCAAATCTTGTTGGAAGGAACCTTGAAGCAAAAGAGAAACTCCAGGCGCTGCACTGGTTTTCTTTGTTGGAACTATCAGATTTTCTGTGTATGTGGGACTTCAGATATTCATATATAGGGCAGCAAGCAGCACTGTACCAGAATTGACTTCAGCCAGGTCTTTGGAATTCTCCAGGCCTCAGAAAGATCGGCAGAGAGTTCTACAGAGAGAAGCTCTTCGGGGCAGGTGTGAGCCAACCGTGCAAATTGTTGAAGCAAATCAAATTTATTGTTTAATTGCCCAAATAAAATAAAATACATGTAAATATTTTTCTTTATTTTCTTAAGGTTGAGATAATAATGGTTATTGTTTAAAGTATAATATTGTTTAATAATACATTCCTTTATTGCTTTACATAAGTAAGCTCCATCTTGTTAGTTTTCTCCATCTTTGCTGATCCTCTAGACCTTTTACTATTAAACCTAAAAAGATTTCAATTAAGTGCTTTTTGGGTCTAAGTGACAAACGTGTGTGTAGGATGCAAATACATTTAAAAAAAGGCGCCAGCCCAAACTGTTCAAGCAACAACAAAGAAGGTATCATCCTACCTCTAAAGGCCAAAAAATGCAAATAAGCAACCCTAAAGCACAAAAAAATCCACCCTAAAAACAAAACGTAAAATAAAAAAAAAAAAAGGTCATGCTTGCAATTAACTAATAACTAGCAACCATAGAAAATCCAGGCTACATAACACAGCAAAACTCATAAAATTGTATAAAAACTAACCACTATACAAACAGGGTAAAAACATAAAAACTTTGGGTTCATTCTTTGGGTTCTTTTTGCAATCATCATGAAGCATTGAATCGGAACCGACAGAGGCCCAGATCCCCCCTCATGCTCAGCCTGGCTGGCCACTAGGCTAATTAAAGAAACGTACAAAACTGGTAACTATAGCATACAAGTGGCAAAACTTGTGGGTGTAAATGTGTAAATGCAACAGCTCCTTGATATTAATATATTTACAATAAACACAGCATATTGCCTTGTTCCTTAAGCAAAATTCTGCAGGTCTTTTCTTTTATAAGTATAACACAGGGACCATGTCCCTGTATGTGTTTGTTCAGCACCTCAGAGAAATGGGACCCTGATCCTGACTGGGGGCTCTGAGTATATCAATAGTAATCATGTGTGGCATCACTTATTTTATATGAATTAGTACCATATAGTAGAAACAAAAAAGCGTCTGTCATGTGAAGGTGAGCGCATCCTTCTACCAGATCAGATACTGCAATGTGGCTAGACAGAATAATCTGATCTTTGGTTCTTGTTGAGACCATTCTTTAGCATGATCAGAGAAGCAAAAAGGGAACATAAAGCAGTCTTAAATGGAAAGCTGAGGATTCTCCCAACTTGGGGCAATCATCAGATGGCATAAAATCTATAACAGCAGATTTATGTCATGTGCTTTCTCCCTTTCACTCCAATGTGGGGGGTTTGGAGAGAGGTGGATTGGTGGTTTGTCAGGGACAGAGCCAGAGCTCAATATACCCAGGTAAATCTGTTCTGGCAGAAAGTTCCCCAAGGGACCATTGCAACTCGTGAAAGTTAGAACAGTCCAGAAGCTGCTCATACTTGCACTGTGCACCAGTTAAGCATGATGACAGTCCCAGAGGAAGGTAGGCAGAAAAGTGGCTTAAAGCTTTCTTTGCTTTCTTCCTCTGTGCTAAAGCGGAGCTAGTACAGGAAATGATTTAGTCTGCTTTTTAATATATTGTGGACATTTCCCATTGCATGCACTGTGTTGCATTTGCAGGGAGATGGACTTGATAATTGAATATGTTCCCCTCCCTATATCAGACTTTTTTCTGGTCTTTAGCTATATTTGATCTTTGCATGGATTCACTAATACTTGCAAAAAAAGGCATGCTAAAACCAAACATTCTGCAATTCGCACACCTCTTTTACATCTGTATTGTCCCTATATTAATTCCCGTTTAAAGGAGAGGAATTATTTGCCAGTACATAGGCTCGTCAGAACTCAGAATTTCCATTGCATGGAAAATTCCCATATTTTGAAATTTGTTTTCGTTCCAAATAGGAACAAAAAATTTCAAAATTTCCCAAGAAAGGAAAAGTAAAAAAAAAAAAAAAAAAATTATTACAGATTAATCACAATGTTCAATTTTGATAAACTTTATTTTTGTTGTTGTTTTATGGTTTTACTTTGTATTATATAACATAATTTATAATATAAAAAAATAGAAAATTTTGAAATGAAAAGTCATTTTGCAATGAAACATTGTAATGTTCCTATCAAAGGATAGCTAGCCCTCTAAGGAGATCAGGGACCCAGCCTAACTGTGAAGGACTATGCTACAGAGAACGAGCCAACATAGATCCACCATTGAGTAGTTAATTGTCTATGTGACTGAGTGGCAATTAATTAGTTAAGCAACACATGGGCCTAATAGGGGTAGGGAGGGCAGAACACAGGAAGCTCTTGAGGAGAAGGACTTCTCAGGGGCACTGATTAGGTAGCTCACCAGCAAAGGGAATGTAGGAAAGATACTCCTAGAAGGCACATGTTCCAAAAGGGGAGAGCTCTGTGTACCAAGTCCTAAGGAGACCTTGTCCCAGTGAAAGGATCTTGATAGACAGTGGCAGGCAGTCCAGATCACAGAGTATCTACATTCTGCTCTGGAGAAGAGCTGAAATGGTTTGAGCTCTCCAGAGAGAAAATGTTTCCAAGGTGATGGCAAGAGGCCTGATTCCAGAGAGGAATCCTGGGTTGATGGAGCCTTATGGGTAAGGAGAGTGGATGGAACAGATGGATGGACACAAATGGGGAAAATAAACTAAGATTAACTCACCTACACCTCCATCCCCAGGTAGGATGCTGGAGTGAAGGCTTGCTTGTGTACCACATTTTCACTTTTGGTTAAAGAAATTAGACCCTGGAATGGGCACTGTTCACTGCATAAAAGCCTCACTGAAAACTCATTAGGGGAAACTGAGGCCAAGATTCAACAGCAGTTCTCCACTCGACCACCTGGGGGTGCTCCAGGGGTGACTGCCCACCTTAAGAGTTGCTCGCTGTTTGACCTCACTGAAACATTTTGTTTCAATTTCTTTTTTCAGAACAAAATTTCATGAAAGTCCACGTGTTCCCGTGAAACGTTCTGAATTTGATGCAATGCCGTTTTCCAATATACGTAAATATGTTCCATCAGAAATTTTTGTGAACAGCTATAATACTGAGCATAAGGAAACCCTGCCACGTGGCAGAACGATGTAAAAGCAAAATTAAAATTTGCTGGGATGGAAGGGTTTGATGAGAAGTCTAAGCACTTTCGTAGCAATCCTTCAATGTCCCCTCATTGGGGCCCTGATTCTGAACATGAAGTCAATGCGAGCCTTACTTACTGTCTTCAACAGTGAGCACAGAACTTTCAATAACCGAGGCTATGTCTACACTTAACAAAGTTACAGCGGCAGTTTGGCATTCTCCTGTTGCTGTAGTGAATCCACCTCCTTGAGAGGCGATAGCTAGGTTGAAGGAAGAATTCTTCCATTGATATAGCACTGTTTTCATGGGGACTTAGGCCAGCTTAACTATGCCACTCAGGGATGTGGATATTTTCCACACATAGTTGGGACAATCTTATTTTCTAGAGTAGACCAGCCCTTATTTTGAACTCTGTCTTTTTCTTTCATTCACTGTAATTTTCTAAGCATTGAAAACATTGTCAGCCATCAGATGATTAATTTGCCTGACTGCTAAGACCTTTTAAAAAAGGCACATTTTTTCCAAGCTAAATGCATATAAGTATATATCTCTATCTAGAGATATAATACACTCTCACATCTTTTCGTGTACTTTCTTGTATGAAATATATATTGTCGCTCCTTTGTGATCTGAGCAGTTAGCCAATTTTCAGTCTTGTGGATAGTTTTGATTAAGAGGAGAAATTGATGATGGAGTCAGATATTTCTTTGATGCACTCAAATTTATTTACAACAAACATACATATTTCCCTGAACGGAGGAGGAATCAAACAGGAAACGTTTTCTTTGCAGACCAGTTTCAGCCAGCACCTTATGCCAAAACTCCCTCTCTCTAGCTTTTTCCTCAGGGCTTCTTTGGCTATGTCTGGGATTTCTTTGCTCCTTCTCTTTCTGCTGCTTGTTTGTTGTTCTACTTTCTCACACACAAAGATATGCAGCTATGATCAAATCAATCCCCAATTTTTGTGTTTGTTATTAGACCACGGTGGAACTCCCCACCCACCTCCATAGCTCAGATCCCTGTCTGGCCTGAACATGCTTTGAGCAGGGAGTTGGACTAGATGACCTCCTGAGGTCCCTTCCAACCCTAATCTTCTATGATTCTATGTTTCATTAGGTGTTGGCTTCTATTATTTTAGCTTTCTGGTTCCCTAAAGGAGTTTGTTTCTTATATTTATCCTGAATGAAGGGCAGCTGTTACATCCACCAGCTTTAATGAAATTTCTCCCAACCCTTAACATAACATTATATGTATCTAATGTGCAAAAACTACATTAAAATTATTAATGGAACAGTGGGGGGAACCAATGTGCTTGACAAGCTGATTGAAAGCAATGTTTTTTGCACTGATCACAATACACAGACATGGTGAAGGTAGCTAGGCTCCCAGATCAGTCATGCCACCATCTTTCTCTTTACTTATTCAGTGATACAGTAGATGTTCCATGGGCCCTTGATCCATATGTGAATTTCATCCTTGTGCTAGACATGTGCAAATATAGTACATGATGGTTCCTGCGTACATACATAGCATAGGGCTCCCTTTGCCCCAAAGAGATTACAGAAAAAAATACAAGACAAAACAGGTGGATGGGGGAAAATGTCGGCAGGGGAAGAGAGCAAATATAGGGTAACAAAATTAACAGATATTTTTGCAGAGACTAAGGCCCAATCTACACTTACCTTCCAGATTCGGCATATCTCCCATCGACTTTGCTGCATCTGCTCCATGTGCCATCCACACTGCACTTACCGGGTGGTTTTCCTACGTCGATTTCTGGATTGACTTAGGTCTACACAGATCTCTCAGTCGATCCAGAGACATCGAACTGACGGCAGCGAATCTGGGAGTAGACCCAGCCTTACTCTGTGGACCGTTCTCAATCAATTGGAAACAGTGATAACTTCCTGCCTGCCTAATTGTTATCAGATGCAGTTTTCTGTATCCGCTATGTCAGAAATGAGTTTTAAGGAGAGATTTGAAAGGGAATAAAATGTCATCTGCATAGGTTTTTCCTGTAAATATTCCCCATACATATAAGGTGGCAAGGGGAAAAAGGCTGCAGACAAATAGGTGATTGAGCATGGAAATGCTGGCAAAAGCAAAGGCAGGAAGTGACTTTGTGATAAGCTATTAATATGAATAGGTAGAGTGGAACTAAATTGTGGAAGGCTTTGAACTAGTTCTGAGTGACAATCTGTTATGTCTGATACTGTGTCTTTTGAAGAACAGCAAATCATCTTTGCTGGCAACTGCTGCTGATTATGCATTCCTTTAAAGTGTTCTTTGGGCACTCTGTTCAAATGATAATTCCTGGTGTAGCCCCTCCCTTGAGGTGTGGTTTAAGCCTCCTCCCTGGTACTTGCTGTTTGGAGTAGTTTTTCTGCTTTCCTCACCTGGGTTGAGTCCTGGGTTCTTTTTTGTGATGCCCGGTGCCTCCACCCAAGGAGACTTCTCACTGTGTCCAAGATATTAGGGTTTCTGTTCCTTTGGAAAACTAATAATGCAACCACTGCTGCCAAGGAGTGTGAAACCCAGTACACATGAAACAATAAAGTACATCAACAAAAACCCCAGCAAAGAAATGGCACACCCAAAAATAACAATATAACAAATGGGGACTTTATTTGGAGCAGGCAAATAGGATCTGGGGAAGCATAGGATTAGGGTTTCCCACCTCCCAATGTTCCCAATTCATCCCAACCCCCAGCTCTCTCCCTGGCACCTTCCAAGGCAGATGGTACACGGGATGGGTCCAGAGATGAGTGCTGCATGCTGTGAACATTGGCTAGTTTATAAGAGGACCTATTTTTTTGTTTAGTGTCTTCACCCTTGGCTGGGGCAGGGTCTTCTTCTGGGTTTCTGCTCTGAAGTCCTATTGAGGTTTTGGCTGGCTCTTGGTAACCAGCACTTAGTTGGATCTCTGCCACTTTGGATGTTGGTCTCTGCAGGGCTGGAACTGCTTGGCCCATGCACTAGATCCCACAACAGTTCAAAGACTCTCTTTGTGGGGAGTGTTAGTTAACCAGAGAGTCACTGAGTTGCTCTGCTTCTTTCTCAGCTCCCAATTCCAAACTCCTAGCTCAAACTGAAACTAACTAGAGCTAGTCTCTTTGTCTTTGAGACATGCTGTCCCAAACTGCTTCTCCAGATCAACCCATGCAGAAGCCTCCCTTTTGGCCACAGCAGGAATTTCTAGTCCATTTTGTCCTTATCCCTGACTCCAAGCATGCAAGGAAATGGTGTCGGAGGGGTGAGATGACCACAATTATTGTAGTCTATAAGGTAGTGCCTCCCCCTCCACCCCCCCCCGCCAAACGAGGCTCAGTCTAGAGTTCTAGGAAATGGCAAACTCCAGTTGAGGAGTTACAGTAGTAAGGCAGCAAATGAAGGGTTAGATTCTTGGCTGGCATAAACTGATGTAGCTCCACTGAAGTGAGGCTGAGATGCTGATCCAGAATATTCAGAATGTACACACAGATAGCACCTTCTCTGTCAGCCAGCTTTCCAGTTTATTTTAGAAAACTCTGTAGTCCTATCTACACCTGTCTATGTGTCCCTACTGCCTCTTAACTCCTCAGCACAACTTCTGAGACTGAGAGGAAAGAACTCGTTTGTTGTGGTTGTTTCATTGAATGTCCAAGGCATTCATATGGACAGAATGAGAGCTGCCAAACTTCTTTCTTCGCATAGGCAGGGAGTGCTGACCCTTATCACATCCTATTGTATCTTTCTCAATGGTAAGTAGTACAACTATTCTAAAATTCCATGTGACTAACCTATAATCCTTCAACCTGTGATTAACCGATGCAGCTAAGTTCATAAGGAGAACCATTTCAATTAAAAAGTATATCAACTGGCTGTGATTAGAGAAAATGTTTAACTGCTCCTTAGAAGGCAGGGTCAAGCAACTGACAGGATGACTCATTGGTGTCTTAGGTTAAAAACGGGTGACTTCTTATTAAGAGATCCTGAAAGAGGCTGAAAAGTGGAAAACCTATTTTCATCTTTTGCTTTAACTTCTTAAATAGATTCTGTGTCTGTATTTTCATACAATCTGAATAGTAAATCTAAGAAGTAAACTTGGCACTGATGTCTGAAAAAGAAACCCTTATATCTTCCCTTAATGTCCCATTGAGATCTCTGGATCACAAGTGTTGTGAGTGAAAAATGTTATCATTCATTAGTATGATGAGACTTGGAAAACAAATTAGTTGTCTATCCATTTTTTGGCATTCAGACTGATCTTGGACCAGAGACAAACAAAGCAGCATTTACTCACTTTGATAACGCACCAATGACTTATCGAAGTAAAATACCTGAAGGGACCATTTCTGATCTGGAGCTTGTATTTTATCATTTGTTGGCTGATCCAGATAACAACTTTGGCAATCTACCTCAGACTATTAAAGTTAAAAGTTAAGGTCCTTGTCCAGTATTAATAAATAATTAATATAACCTATTTTTATATTATGGCTTCTTTTAAAAAAATCCTATTTGTTTAGGAGAGGCAAGGACCTGTCTTTTAAAAGATGAAATAGGAGAGAAAATTTCTAGACACCATTAATGACTGCTGCTTGAAGCAGCTAGTCCTGGAACCACAACAGGAGAGGCAATTCTTGATTTAATCCTAAATGAAGCACAGGATTAGGATCAAGAAGTGAATATAGCTGAATTGCTCAGTAATAGTGACGACAATGTAAATAAATTTAACATATTTTAGTGGCGGGGGGGGAGGAGGCAGGGGGATATGAAAGAAGCCCACAACAGTAGAGATTAAGTTCAAAAAGAGAACTATAAACATAAGGAAACAAGATAAATGGAAATTTAAGGAATTAAATGGAAATGGAAATTAAAGGAACAGTCACAAAAGTGAAATGCTTGCAAGCTGCATGGAAACTTTTAAAACCATGATAGGGAATAAAATTAAATAAATTAAATAACCCCAAATAAAAAAAAGAGAACCAGTAAGAGAACCAAAAAAATGCCACCATGGCTAAACAACAAAGTAAAAGAGGCAGATAAAGGCAAAAAGGCATCCTTTAAAATTGGAAGGTAAATCCTACTGATGAAAATAAAATGGAGCATAAAGTGTAAAAATATAACTAGGCAGGCCAAAAAAGAATTTGAAGAGCAACTAGACAAAGACACACAAACTAACAGAATTTATTTTTAAGGTACATCAGAAGCAGGAAGCCTGTAGAAGAATCAGTGGGGCCACTGGATGATCAAGATGTAAAAGGAGCACACAAGGAAGACAAGGGCATTGCAGAGAAGATAAATGAATTCTTTCCATCGGTCTTCATTGCAGAGGATGTGAGGGAGATTCCTACACCTGAGACTTTCTTTTTAGGTGACATATATCAGGAGCTGTCCCAGATTGAGGTGTCAATAGAGGAGGTTTTGGAGCAAATCAATAAATTAAATAGTAATAATTCACCAGGTCATGGTATTCATGAAAAAGTTCGGAAGGAATTAAAATATGAAATTGAAGAACTAGTAACTGTGACATGCCACTTAAATCAACCTCTGTACCAGATGATTGAAGGATAGCTAATATAACACCAATTTTTAAAAAAATTCTCCAGAGGTGATCCTCGCAATTATAGGCCAGTAAGCTTAACTTCAGTACCAGACAAATTGTTTGAAACTATAGTAAAGAACAGAAGGATCCAACACATAGATGATCATGATATGTTAAGGAAAAGTCAACATGTCTCTGTAAAAAGAAATCATGCCTCACCAATCTATTAGAATTCTCTGAGAGGGTCAACAACCATATGGACAAGGATGAGCCAGTAGATATAGTATACTTGGACTTTCAGAAGGCCTTTGACAAGTTCCCTCATGAAAGGCTCCTAAGGAAATTAAGCAGTCATGAATTAAGAGGGAAGGTCCTTTTACGGACCAGTAATTGGTTAAAAGACAGGAACAAAAGGTAGGAATAAACGGTCATCAGTTTTCACAATGAAAAGAGGTAAATAGTGGATTCCTCCAAAGATCTGTATTGGAACCAGTGCAGTTCAACATATTCAAAAATAATCTGCTAAAAGGATTAAACAGTAAAGTGGCAAAATTTGCAGACAATGCAAAATTATTGAGGATAGTTAAGTACAAAGCTGACTGTGGAGGGATCTCATAAACCTGGGTGACTGGGCAACAAAATGGAAGATGAAATGCAATGTTGATAAATGCAAAGTAATACACATTCGAAAATATAATTCCAACTATACATACAAAATGATGGTATCTAGATTAGCTGTTACCATTCAAGAAGGAAATCTTGGAGTCATTGTGCATAGTTCTCTGAAAACAACCCCTCAATCTGGAGCAGCAGTCATAAGTGCAAAAAATGTTAGGAATCATTAGGGATAGATAAGACAAACAATATCATAATGAATCCATAATACACCCACACCTTAAATACTGCATGCAGTCCTTGTTGCCCCATCCCCTCAAAAAATCTTAGAGTTGGAAAAGATAGAGAGAAGGGCAACAAAAATGATTAGGGGTATGAAACAACTTTCATACAAGGAAAGATTAAGAAGGTCAGTTTGAAAAGGAAACAACTAAGGGGGGATACAATAGAGGTCTATAAAATCATGAATGGTGTGGAGAAAGTGAATAAGGAAGTGTTATTTACTCCTTTGGATAACAAGAACTAGGGGTCAACTGGTGAAATTAATAGATAGCAGGTTTAAAGCAAAAAAAAAAGGAAGTACTTCTTCACAATGCACAGTCAACCTGTGGAACTCATTGCCATGGGATATGATTAAGACCAAAAGTATAACTGTGTTCTAAAAAGAATTTGATAAGTTTATGGAGGATAGGTCCATCAATGGCTATTAGTCAAGATGGTCAAGAACTCAACTCCATCTTCTGGATCTCCCTAAGACTCTGACTGCTAGATGCTGGGTCTGAACGAAAGGGGAAGAATCATTCAGTAATTTCCCTGTTTTGTTCATTCCCTCTGAAGCATCTTGCAGCAGTCACTGTTGGAAGACAGGATACTGAGCTAGATGGACAATTGGTCTGACCTAGTATGGCTATTCTTATGATCTTATGACTAGTGCCTTAAAATAACTAGTCATTTCTGAAAATGTAGGCCAAAATTTTAGTTTTCAACTAATGAAAAACTTGACTTTCTTCTCTTCTAACAATCAAATACATTCATTCATTTTTGGAGCTATTCTAGTTGTCTCAAGGTTCTGTATGTTAGTTCATACAGAATCATAGAATCATAGAATATTAGAGTTGGAAAGCACTTCAGGAGGTCATCTAGTCCAACCCCCTGCTCAAGGCAGGACTAACCTCAGCTAAATAATCACAGTGAGGGTTTTGTCAAGCCATAGCTTAAAAACCTCTAAAGATGGAGATTCCAACACTTCCCTAGCTAACCCATTCCAATGCTTCACTACCCTTCTAGTGAAAAACATTTTCCTAATGTCCAACCTAGACCTCCCTCACTGCAACTTGAGACTGTTGCTCCTTATTCTGTCATCTGCCACCACTGAGAACAGCTAAGCTCCATCAACCCTGGAACCCCCTTTCAAGTACTTAGAGGTTACTATCAAATCCCCCATCATTTTTCTCTTCTGCAGACTAAAAAAACCTAGTTCCCTCAGCCTCTTCTCATAAGTCTTGTGCTCCAGCCCCCTAATAATTTTTGTTGCCCTCCGCTGGACTCTCCAACTTGTCCACATCCTTTTTTGTAGTGGGGGCCCCAAAACTGAACACAATACTCCAAATGCGGCCTCACCAATGCCGAATAGAGGGGAGTAATCACTTCTCGCGATCTGCTGGCAATGCTCTTACTAATGCAGCCCAATATGCCATTAGCCTTCTTGGCAACCAGGGCACACTGCTGACTCATATCCAGCTTCTTATCCACTGTAACCCCGAGGTCCTTTTCTGTAGAACTGTTGCCTATCTCGTCGGTCCCCAGTCTGTAGCTGTGCATGGGATTCTTCTGTCCTAAGTGCAGGATTCTGCACTTGTCCTTATTGAACCTCATCAGTTTCTTTTAGCCCAATCCTCCAATTTGTTTAGGTCCTTCTATATCCTATCCCTCCCTTCCAGGGTATCTACCACTCCCCCTATCTTAGTGTCATCTGCAAACTTGCTGAGACTGCAGTCTACCCCATCCTCCAGATCATTAATGAAGATGTTGAACAAAACTGGCCCCTGGACTGACCCCTGGGGCACTCCACTTGTGACCGGCTGCCAGCTAGACATGGAGCCACTGATCACTACTTGTTGAGCCCTATAATCTAGCCAGTTCTCTATCCATTTTATAATCCATTCATCCAACCCATACGTCTTTAACTTGCTGATAAGAATACTGTGGGAGACAATATCAAAAGCTTTGCTAAAGTCAAGGTATATCACATCCACCGCTTTCCCCACATGCACAGAACCAGTCATCTCTTCATAGAAAGCAATCTGGTTGTTCAGACATGACTTGCCCTTGGTGAATCCATGCTGATTGCTCCTGATCACCTTTCTCTCTTCCAAGTGCCTTAAAATGGATTCCTTGAGGACCTGCTCCATGATTTTTCCAGGGATTGAGCTGAGGCTGACTGGCCTATAGTTCCCTGGATCCTATTTCTTCCCTTTCTTGAAGATGGGCACTATATTTGCCTTTTTCCAGTCATCAGGGACCTCCTCCAATTGCCACAAGCTTTCAAGATAATAGCCAATGGCTCTGAAATCACATCAGCTAACTCCCTCAGCACCCTCAAGTGCATTGCATCTGGCCCCATGGACTTGTGTATGACCAATCTTTCTAGATAGTCTTGGACCTGTTCCTTCAGCACTGTGGGATGTTCACCTCCTTCCCATTCTGTGCCACCCAGTGCAGTAGTCTTGGAGCTGACCTTGTCTGTGAAGACAGAGGCAAAAAAGGCATTGAGTACCTCAGCTTTCTCATCATCCTCTGTCACTAGGTTGTCTCCCCCATTCTGTAAGGGGCCCATACTTTCCCTAATCTTCCTCTTGTTGCTAACATACCCGTAGAAACCCTTCTTGTTCCCCTTAACATTCCTTGCTAGCTGCAACTCCAGTTGTGCTTTGACCTTCCTGATTTCATTCCTGCATGTTTGAGCAGTATTTTTATAATCCTCCTTACTCATCTGACCAAGCTGCCACTTCTTGTAAGCTTCCTTTTTGTGTTTAAGTTCACCAAAGACTTTTTTGTTAAGCCAAGCTGGGCGCCTACCATATTTGCTGTTCTTTCTGCACATCAGGATGGTTTGTTCCTGTGCCCTCAATAAGGTTTCTTTAAAACACAGCCAGTCCACTTGGATTTCTTTCCCCCTCATATTAGCCTCCTAGGCGATCCTGCCCATCAGCTCCCTGAGGGAGTCAAAGTACACTTTTCTGAAGTCCATGGTCTGTATCCTGCTGTTCTTCTTTCTTCCTTTTGTCAGGATCCTGAACTCAACCATCTCATGCTCAATGCTGTCTAGGTTGCCACCCGCTTCTACTTCCCCTACCAAATCTTCCCTGTTTGTGAGCAGCAGGTCAAGAGCAGCACGGCCCTTAGTTAGTTGCTCCAGCACTTGCTCCAGGAAGTTGTCCACAACACAGTCCAAAAACTTCCTGGATTGTTTTTGCTCTGCTGTATCACTCTTCCAGCAGATGTCAGGGTGATTGAAGTCCCCCATGAGAATCAGGTCCTGTGAACTGGAAACTTTCCCTACTTGACTGAAGAAAGCCTCATCTACCTCATCCTCCTGGTCTGGTGGTCTATAACAGACGCCCACCATGACATCACCCTTATTGTTCTTGCTTCTAAGCTTAACCCAGAGACTCTCAACTGGCTTATCTCCAGAGTCATGCTGGAGCTCAGAGCAATCATAGTGCTCTCTTACATACAGTGCAACTCCTCCACCCTTTCACCCCTGCCTGTCCTTTCTGAACTTTTTATACCCATCCATGACAGTGCTTCAGTCATGTGAGTTACTCCACCAAGTCTCAGTTATTCCAATCAAGTCATAGTTTCTTGACTGTGCCAGGACTTCCAATTCTTCCTGCTTGTTTCCCAGGCTTCTAGCATTTGTATATAGGCAATAGAGATAACTAGCCGACTACCCTATTTTCTCAGTACAAATCAGGAGGCCTCCCTTGTTGCACCCTCCTCCTTCTGCTTCCTCGTGGTGTCCCACCTCCTCACTAGATTAGCCAGTCTGTCTGCAAAGATACTCTTCCCTCTCTTCATTAGGTGAATCCTGTCTCTTCCTAGTAATCCTTCTTCCTGGAACAACATCCCATGATCAAAGAATCCAAAGCCCTCTCTCCGACACTACCTGTGTTACCATGCATTTACTTCCACAATGCGACGGTCCCTACCTGGGCCTTTTCCTTCAACAAAGAGGATGGATGAGAACACCACTTGCACTTCAAACTCCTTTATTCTTCTTCCCAGAGCCACATAGTCTGCAGTGATCCACTCAAGTTCATTCTTTGCAGTGTCATTGGTGCCCACTTGGAGAAGTAGGAAGGGGTATCAGTCTGAGGGCTTGATGAGTCTCAGCAGTCTCTCTGTCACATCCTGAATCCTAGCTCCAGGCAAGCAACACACTTCTCTAGTTTCCTAGACCGGATGGCAGATGGATGACTCCTTCCCCATTAGGAGTGAATCCCCTACCACCCTTACCTCACTCTTGGGAGTGGTGGTTGTGGAACCCCCATCCCTAGGATAATGCATCCCTTGCCTTCTTCTGATCAACAGGGTCAGGGTCTCCTTCTGATCCATTCCCTCAGATAAGTCTTGCAACTCATTCTCCACCATAGTACCTGTGCAGAGAGCCTGAAAACGATTCCTTATCTCTATCTGCAACTGGACATATAGGTTCTCTGTCTTCAGGAAGTCACATGCTGCCAATTTTCTTCCCTGTTCTGCAGTTTCCCCTGCACCTCTTTCTTGGAATCTTCCTCACACTGTGCCTACAGTAACAAGTCATGTCTTCGATCGCGAAAGACTTTGTTTTCTTTAATGCAATGCAGGGTTGATATTTGGGTCTCTAGTCCTTTAACCTTCTCTTCCAATATGGAAACCAGCCTGCACTTCATACAAATGAAGTCACCTCTATCATGTGGGAGGAAGACAAACATAGCACATCCAGTGCAGGTGACAACAGCAGATCGCTCACTTTACATGTCTTTCCTCTGAGAGATTCTTCAGATGCTGTATTTACTGCTCAGAAAAGTCTGAAAGGCAAAAACCCACTATGCACTCTCCCCACAGGTGAACTCCCAGGCAAACTCCTCCTGTTTGCCTCTCCTCTGTTCACAGCTCACTCGGTTTGCAACTGGCTGCTTCTTATAAAGCTGCTGACTCAAAGCCTTTTTATTCTGTGGCGTCTAAGATGGTGAAATATAAGTAGCTGAATGAAGGTAGATAGAAAAGAATCAAATCTGTTTGGAAGAGTATCAGAAGTGCATATGCCTATAGAGAAACAGAAATATTTGAACTAAGATATCGCAATGAGGATTCTAGAGCTACCCTCTTTCCTCCATTTTGTTACAAATTCCTCTTGTGAAAGTGAAAATTTTGTGTATTTTGAAAGGTCAGAACACTGTTTTAAATATTCTTATTCCTTGAAAGAAAGCATATTGCTTTTCTATTGAGTCATGCTGTGGGAATAGAAACCGGACTTCTCTGTTAGGATTCCTATAAGAACTTTCAGTTGCTTGTGCATATTGTATAATCTGAGAACCAGGGGACTCAGCTGCAGTTAATTTTCATTTGCTGTTTGTATATAAATGCTTTTAGTACTTAAACTAAATTCAGATCAATTAAACTAATGTTGTTTGACATAATATTCCTTGTTCCAAAATCAATATCCATTCATTTGACAGGCTTATTCTTGAATTCAGGATGTTTATTATTCTTAAAGCTTACCTATAGACCTGGTTTTTGTCTTTGATGATGTAAAACAGTTCTTCCTTGCGTACCATAAGCCAGAGTATAATGGGGTTCAAATTTCTCTGGTAAATATCTTTAATTGTAAGATCATGTCTGTTAACCTCTCCACCATAGCACTAATTTCCCATCCTTTTCTTTTGTCTCTCTTCTTCTCCCCTGCCCCCTTTCTTTTTGATTGTAGTCTTTCAAAGATCTCAAATACTCAATTTCTCAAAGCCACTCTATTTTGGATAGTGGTACAGTTGCTGGAGAGACCTTTTGCATGAGACTGTAGCATTTTATGAAGAGTGTCCCTTTGCCAGATTTTGGAAGGCATAGCTCCCAAACACACTTCAACATTCTACGAATAGGGACCCAAGTCCTGAGAGCCAAGGCTAGATATTGTGTCATTTATGCTACTGGCTTGTGTAGCCAGTAGCCTGGATCCACTCCATCTTGAGGGGAACACTGGGAGCTGTGCCACAGGTCAAGCACTAACTCTTCTAGTGCTACCTTATGTGTATAGGAGGACAGGGACGTTGTTCCCTCAGGTTTGTGAGTCTACTCCATGGGCCAGAGAACAGCGGACATGGTAGACCTGGATCATGACTCCACTTCCACTCCTTTCCACCTATTTTTTAAACAAGCTCCTCAATATACAAGGAACATTATTGTGGGAGAATCTTGCACAGATGGGGATGCTTTTTCACGTCACTCCATGACTTCATTATCTGGCCCTTGGTCTTTACTGTCTTTTTCTTAGGTCTTTCCTTAGACGTATTCTCACTGACATCAGTAGGGAGTTTGCCTGGATGAGGACTGGATAAAAATGAAGAAAAGACCTCAGGATTTGGCCCAATAGAAATATATGTTTTTCTTGTGTTCTTTTCTCAGTCTCGTGCCCTCTAGATCTTCCTCATACTCCCACTCTGGTATTTTTAAATCTTTTGGTTCTCTTTTGTTTGGCCTTAGTCCAGAAACAGACCTGTCGAATGAAAGGCCACTTTGGAATCATTTATCAGTGTAACAGTGGGAATAGTGGACTGAACAGTAGTTTTGTGCTGTTACCAAGAGAAAATACTGTGAGCAGTTACCTAATTGGAATAATATGGCATATGTTCCCATAATTGCTTTCCTTTGATAACATTGGTTAGGTCATGTTTTCTCAGTTAATTATCATTAAAAAAATATCTAATGAGGGTAATAAGGACAAGTGCCTCAAAAATGGATACAGCTACAATGTGCCATATTTTCAGACACAAATATTTTCTTTAAATTAATTACAGTAGAAATGATATAACTTGGCATCAGTTGCAAGTGTAATCAACAGCTAAGGTTCCCAGGTATTTATTATGACTGAAGTTGAGAGCGGAAGAAGGATTGCTAACAAAACTTAAGCCAGGCTGTCTCAGTGCTGTTGATGAAGGGCTTCATTCTAACATTTTCTCCTTTGCAGCATTGAGGACCTCTGCAGTTGGCCAGAGTTCTCCAGACATGGACAAAAAATGCAATCCCAGTGAGCGAGTGAGACCTCAGATAGGCCTTATTCAGTCACCCAGCCACTGATCCAGCCTGAGGGGGAGGTCATGACTGCATACTCAAAACAGCCATATATGGCAGAGAGGGTGCTGAGGAGTTAGGCTGACCAGATAAAAAGTGTGAAAAATTGGGACACTTTTTGGAGGGAGGGGGTTTAGTTGCATATATAAGGCAAAACCCTTAATATTGGGATGGTCTCAATAATATTAGAATGTCTTGTCACCTTGTGAGGTGTTCCATAAGCTTCCTGGGGGAGAATTGGCAGAAATTAGTACTCCCAGTGCCTGGCTCCAGAACAAGCTCTGGTGCCCCTCCTTTCCAGCATTGAGCACGTTTTGACCTCAGTCTATGGACTGGCAAAACTCACGGTGAGACAAAGTGCAGTTTTGACTCGGTGAATGCTACAGAATTTTATCTAACGGGTGCTTAAAACAAAAGATGGGCCTGATCCTGAGAGATGCTAGGTGTCTGGAACTCCATTAGCTTCAGTGGTAGCTGGGAGTGCTAATCGGGTTCAGTAAAACCCACATTGTGAAAGTTTTGCTATTGATTTCAATGGGAGCAGGACCAAGCACTGGGCATAGCTCCATCTGAGATGCTCAGATGCTATGGTATTCATGTGGCCCCCATTACTTTACTAGCTTAGTGCCTCCAGAATGGGCAAGGATCTCTTGTTACAAAATAGGCATCATGCACATGCATAAATTAATGAAGATATGAGCAGTTGTGGGACCTCTTATAGCCAAAGTATTATTCCTGAAGATGAAGGATCAGGCCCCATACGTTGCTGACTTTTGGCTGGGATGATAATAGCCAGAAGTAGTTATTTTTATTCTTTATGTGAAACAATGAATAAAATACCATGCTTACTTCTCTTTGGAAATTCTGAAACGTCTGGTTCACTTGAGGAAAAAAAAAAAACCTCTGCACTGAATTATTTTTTTCCTTTATGGTCATGAACACTTTCAAAGAAGCTTGACTCAGGACAGCCAATGAAGGAAAAAGCCAAGCTACTAAAACATCTTTCCTTTCCTTAGACGTTTGGGGCCCATATTCTCTTTGTATATTTTGTTCCTGGGAAATAAACCAGCTGTTTTCTTGAAATTCCTGTTTCTCTTTCTTGTTAGGTCAATTCACTTTTATGTATTGTGTTTGGCTCCGCTGTTCTCTATCTGTGAGGGAACCTGTGCTTTGATTAATAGCATTTTGCCTGTTTTCTTTCTTTAAACTTTGCAATAGGCAGAGTGGTTTTCATTAACCATTCTGGTAACTAGGATCACTGTTGATGAAAATAAATAATTTTCATTAATTAACTAAAACAGCAAGAAAAATGGTGGAAAGATGAATATGGCAATCAGAAGTAAAACTCCACAAATACAAAATACAAAATACCCTTGCAGAAATAACTAAAACCATCCTATGCCACAATGACTTCTACTCAATAAATCATGAGGTCAATATATAACTCTCCATTACTCCTATACTCTAGAATGTGTTTATTGAATTTCACAAAAGACAAGCTCCAAAGGAAATTTGTAGCCAAGAGTTTTCATTACTTCAACTGAAACTAAAATGGGTGTTTAACTGTAATGAAGATTAGTTATATACCTTGACATTATTTGAAGGAACTAAAGACCACATCAGGTTTAGGGATTTTTCATGTTATTCAGCATAAGTCATTATTTTTATTACTGATAACTCACATGAATGTTTTATGTTTCATCCTGGAAGCAATGTGCACAATGAAACAGTTGTTAAATTTCTATTGCTTTATTCTGAAGATTGGTTGGAATGAGCAATTGATTTAGGTTGTGATTCATAATTATGGACCAGATTACAGATACTCATACGCAAACACACTCCTATAATAATCTAGTTCCATTGAAATCAATGGGATTCTTCCAGAAGTAAAGTGCTACTCAACATACATTCAGAGCCCCCACATTGGGGGGAAGGGGAGGGTACACTTTACCAGGGTCTGGAGCCCCTGGGGTGCCTGGCCCAGGTTGCAACCCTCATGGCCATGAGGAAAAAATTGAGGCTAAACTGTAGATCATGCCTGAGGATAGTTATAGAAACTTATTTCCTGGTATCTATGTATCTATTGTCCAGATCGTTTGAGATTTTCTGGAGCCCATCAGAAGCCGTGTTAGAGCAGTCTCAAGCAACATTGTGAACAATGAGTTGCTGGGCCTCCTGGCCCAGCCAAGGCCCTTCCCTAGAATAGAGAGTGTATGCTTGTGCAGTTAAACTAGGACTTGTCATTTGAGACTGAGAGACAGAGAGATTTGTGCTCCTCTCTGTGACATGGGCTATCATAGCAAGATCAAGAACTATCAGTCCCAGAGTGCCTTGTGCATAGGCAGGAGGGAGGGACAGCTGGTGGAAGGGGCAAATCAAAGCACCATAAGACAGTGGGAGCCAGTGCTGCTACTGCTTCTGGTAGGATTTGCAGGCCCAAAATATATGTTAGTGTCTAATCACTCAGTCACACGCACACACACCCCATACTGCCATGTCTGGTGATGGCTATAAATACAAATCAGGCCGCCAGAAATGTTCGGAGGTAAAATAAAGGGAACTAAAAGAAGCTAAAAGACACCAATCTATCCTCCAGTTATTCATATCAGACAAGACCTTTCTGCAGTCAGGCAATACACTAACTAGGGAAGCAGATGAACAAAATCAAGATGAAAATGATTTCAATATAAAGACTGTATCTGTACCTGGCAATTGATGACAAAGAAAAGCTGCCAGAACATGCATCATGTGACTCCAATCTAATGTTTGAAGATAGTATCACCATTGGCACCACCACATTCGGAAGGTTTACAAAAAGCAGGAGAGAGTCGTGCTAGACAATCTGATTCTTGTCTTTTCAAAGAGCCAGGCTTGTGGCCTGAAAAGCTTGAAAAGAACAGTTAAGCCACCAAGCTATCTTGTCTTTTGAGTGTGAACTTGCAAGAGAAATTGACTTTGGGGGGCTAAGTCATGATTTTCCAATGAAAAAGGCCAGAAAAAAAAAAGCTTTAAAGTTAATTGGCCTATTTATAAAATGTTTGCAGTCACATTGGTCCATTAGAGTAAAAAAATCAAGACATTGACAAGATTAATGACCAAAAAGTTACAAAATAGTCAGCAAACTTGAAGGACTCTCAGGCTGGGTATGATATTAAACAAAAATAGCAAACGGGGGGGAGGGCACATTTTTCAGAAATGTAGAATATGCAACAGTAATTTCAGAAGTAAAACGTTTTTCATGGCTCATAAGCTTCTGTGTATGGGACAAGGGATTGTGGTATGTGCGTGGGAGCGGGTCTGTATTACACGTTTGTACTGGGCCCAAAAAAATTATGCTTGGGCCCTGCATACATTTCACAATCTAGCGCAACATACAGACAGTGTAGATAGTTCACTGAATTTGTGTAGCAGTAAGGGAATAAAATAAGGGAGAAATGGGGCATGCAGTGTATTAGGAGGGAACATCTGCCTTGGCAGCATAGTTCTTCTCTCCACAAATCCATGGAGGTGCCCCTACAGCATCCTATGAGTGTAACAACCTTTGAAGCCTGATTCCACCTCTTCAGGAAAATGAAATCAATTGCACCCCCTTTAATCTCCACCACATGATGTGGAAGGCCTTTCCATAATGAGCTATCCCTCAGGTCTGGTCTACACCACAAAGTTTTGCTGACAGAGTATGTCAGCTAGGAGTGGAAAACATCATCCCCTTAGCTGACATAGCTACACTTGTAAAGCCCACAGTGTAGATGCAACCGTGCCGACAGAAGAGTGCTTCTCTCTGCCTAGCTCATGGCATTTGGTGAGGCGGTGTTGCTATGCAGGCAGAAGAACTCTTTCTGCCGCCTTATGCTGCATCTATAATAAAGGGTGCTGCCCGCATAGCTATACTGGCCCCGGCTTTGCAGTGTAGACAAGCCTGCCGAATATATTGTGTAGATCTTCATAGTATAATATAATCTCACCTCTCCTGTGTACTTTGATGGGCAGTGAAATGGCATATGAATTAGCACATATTGAGGTGAATGCGGCAGAACGATTGTTGCAGCCTCTCTACAAATTCAGACAGATATTGCTGCAGAGGTTTACACTTGGGGCACATTTTGAAGGTTTTCTTTGCAACTGTAACATCTAGAGACTTACTTATCAGCTGAGACTCTGGAGAAGGATTGTGAGGTCTGTCTGTCTCTTTCCTCCCCAGCCTGTCAACCAGACCTTTATGTTCCCCAGGATGAGTTTTCCCCGAAACTTTGGGAAACGCTATAGTAAGGGATCCATGCATCAGGGAGGGTGTTCTGGATTGCTTCTCTCTGTACATAGAGAATTTCTAATAGGAAATCAACACTGGAACCTGTGGATCTTTAATTCTCTCCCTATCCTCTTCTCTCTATCCTTCAGCACATGTGGGAGAGCTAATGTCGATATAGCTTCTGACTAATCTGTGTTGCTGTGAGAGGGAGAAAAATAGAGCATACACCGGAGAGGCCAGATGCATGATTCAAAGGGAGGGAAGACTAGTTTCTCTGGAGAGCTGTCAACATTAGTGAGTTCCAAACCATAGCCATTACCCACTAGTGTATCATCAGAAATCACTCTCCTTCATGCCCTATCAAGGGCCCGGTCTACACTTACCTTTGCGATTCGGCAGCAGTCGACGGAAGATATGCAAGTGACGTAAATCACTTGTGAATCTCCTGTCGACTTTGCAGCATCTCCTCCGCGTGCCATCCACACTGTACTGCATTGAAGGGAACAGCGTTACACCACTTACCGGGGTGGTTTTCCTGCGTCACTTGCTGGATCAACTGAGCGCGTCTACACAGACCGCTCAGTTGATCCAGAGCAATCGATCTGATGGTGGCGAATTTGCCGCCATCAGTATAGACCCAGACAAGGAAACACATGTTTAAGTCCATCTCTATCCAGGGCAACACTTAAGCTCATGCTGTCCTGGACTAGGGTGCCTCCTTGAATCAGGACTTCAGAAGGGAAAGAAACTCTTCTAGGAGAACCTCAAGGAGTTTAAGACATATTTTCCCTCCTGTAGGTTTTTAGAAATAATTTCAGTCAAACCATAATGTACAAGTACCAAACAAATTCGATACATTTTCTAAAATGACCTGGCTTGTATTTTGGACAATGTGCAGCTGTTTTAACAATTCAATAAGGACATTTTGTGTGTGCAGAATTTCTGAATTAGGGTAGCATATCGACGTTACACATTACAAGTGGCTGGAAAAATATCTGCCTAGTTTGCAGTACTTAGTATTAACACCAAGGTGAAGGACGTACGAAAAAAGAGTGACAGTTTCTTTCTAAATAAGATGTCAAACTTCATTACTGTACATCATTTCCATGCATGAAAGGGACACTATCAGGACAAATTAGGCCCCACATTTTGGTTTGATAAAGAGAAGTCTTTACAAGTCGTAAGACTGAAATGGTTTCATGGTTATTTTTTTGAAACTTCAATGGGGATTTATTTTCTTAAAGTCAAACATTCCCCTGTAGTATTTCAACACAAACATTGCACCACTGTGCTGACTGCAGCTGGCTCATAAGGGCCTGAAAGTAAAATTGAGTACAAATGGACTATAAAGAATTTAACAGACCAAACTGGGTTCCTTATCAGAGTTGAAAGAAATAATAAAAAACTGCATAAACAATGAAAAAAACATTGTTTTTACTTTTAAAAAAGCATTTAAAAAAATAAATGTTTATAATTAAAAATGAGTAAATATTTTCATGAAAATCTTCTTCTTTGGTCACCATTCAAAATGTTGACAAAAAATTCGAAATTTTGAAAGAACTTTAAATCTGGGTGAAAAACAGAACATTTTCACAAACCAATAGAAAATTTTACCCAGATTTTCATAGAAATTCCAATTTTCAATGAAAAAATTACTCAGAATAACAAATTTCAGAAATATTTGACCAGCTCTCCTTGCCAGCATCTCCAAGAAACCAGCATTGTGGAGATCTACAAGTCAGATGTTCAACTAATGACTTTTACAACTGTTTTGAAGAAAGACTATTTGTTCAAACTGACATTAAGGTTTCTGGCATAGAATGAAATTTATTATTGTTATTATGAAGGTATGTTTTCGAAATTGTCATACATACAGTTTCATGTAAATTAAATATTCATTAGATTCCTAGGGTATGTCTATACTGATGGCGGCAAAGTTGCTGCCGTTAGTTCGACCTATCTGGATTGATTAGGTGGTCAGTGAAGACACACTCAGTCTATCCAGAAGTCGACGCTGCTAAACCACCCCCTCAAGTGGCATAGTGCAGTGCAGTGAAGACACCGCGCAGAAGGGAGACACAGCAGTCGACAGGAGTTACACAAGCTACTCTGCGTAGCTTGTGTAACTCCCATTGACTGCTGCTGAATCAGCAGGTAAGTGTAAACCAGGGCCTAGGCAGACTTTTATATCTGCTAAAGAGGAAGGGTGACCTTTTGCTTATGGTTCTGACTTGGGACTCCACTCTAAATTCAATTCCCAGCTCCACTACATATTCGCTTAGAGCCATTTGAACTCTCTGCTTCATTTACTCTTCTGTGAAATGGAGATATTTTTTTCTCCCACACTTTTGTGTCTTGTCTGTTTAGACTGTATGCTCTTTTGGGGTAGGAACTGTTGCTTACTCTGTATTCATAAAATGCCTAGCACCATTGGGACTTAATCTTGATTGGTGCCTCTTGGTGCTACCATAATACAAGTAAATCAGTTTGTAATAATATTAATGTGAACTGGGTGAGTTCAAATTCAACATGGATGTAGAATCCAACCCTTTTGAATCCTTTCTCCTCATTTGGTCTTCATCTTTGGATCAACTTCCTTTTCTCCACTAAGCATTGCTCCTTCCTACATTATTCCTCCATGACTGTTCTTTGCCCAATCCCCAGCTCATCTTCTTCAGCATTGCCCACTCACCCCTAGCCATTCTGATACCTCCACTTAATGTTCATTACTACTTCACTACTAGTACTTCTCTTCTTAGCATTCTTTTCTGATTCCTCCTTAGGACTTCATTACATGGGGAAATTTCCTGGTATAGCTATAACAGAATAATTATTCTGCTATGCCAGGAAATTTCCCCAGGTAGACAAGCCCCTAGGCCCAGTGGTTAAATCCTTCCACTTCTCTGCCATCTTTCCCATCATGAAGTGCCCTTGACTCAGCCCCAATACCTGCTTCCTTCACTCTTGTTCCGCTCCATCTGATATATACATCTTCATTAATGACCTGGATGGAGGAATAGAAAGCGTATTGATCAAATTTGCAGTTGACACAAACCTGAGGGGATTGCCAACTCTTTGTAGGATAGAGCTATAATTCAGAGGGATCTTGATAACTTGGAGAACTGGGCCATAAACAAAAAAATGAAATTCAACAAAGACAAATGTCAGGTGCTACACTTAAATGCACAAATACAGACTGGAGGAAAACCAGCTTAGCAGAAGCAGTGCTAAGAAGGGTCTGGGAGTTGTGGTGGATCACAACCCCAACACGAATCAGCAATGAGATGCTGTTGCAAAAAAAGCAATTGCAATTTTAGGTTGCATTAACAGAAGCATAGCATGCAAGTCACAGGAGGTGATAGCACCACTCTACTTGGCACTAATTAGGCCTCAGCAGGAGTTCTGTGTCTAATTTGGGTCACCAATATATGGAAAGGATGTAGAGGAACTGGCAAACCCAGAGGCAAGCAACAAAGGGATGGAATGTAAGCCATATGAGCAAAGGCTGAAGGAACTGGGTATGTTTAGTTTGGAAAAGAGGAGATTAAGGGGGGGCATGATAGCAATCTTCAAATACTTGAAAAGCCATAAAAAGATGGAGAATAGTTCTCTTTTGCTGCACAGGGAAAGACAAGGAGCAATGGGTTCAAAGTACAGCAGAACAGATTTAGATTATATGTCAGGAAAAACTTCCTAACTATAACAACAGTAGGACAATGGAGCAGACTGCCTAGGGAGGTCATGGAAACTTCTTCACTAAAGGTTTTCAAAAGGAGACCCGATAGCCATCTTTTCAGCATGGTTTAGACACAACAAATCCTGTGTCTCTGCAGGGGGTTACACTAGATGACCCTTGCCATCCCTTCTAACCCTATAATTCTATGATGTTATTGAACCCTGTGTCTTCTTCAGTTTTGGTCAAAGAGCATTATTTCTCTGCATTTCTTGACGCTCATGCCTTTATCTCTCTCACATTTCTACTGGCCAATTTTAACTCACTGCTTTCATGCTCCCCCACCACCCTCAGCCATCTCCTTGTAAGATCTTGATGATTTTTTTCAAAGAGAAGACCCACAAGATCATCTATGATTTTCCTCCTCCATCTGGTCTCCTTCACAAAGTGAAAGCAGGCAGGAAGTCCAAAATTTAAATAGCAAAGAATGCTTTCATTGGAAATGTAAAGCCAGATTCTGCTACCAGTTACACTGGTGTAAGGGTGATTTAACACCACTAATGTCCATGTAGTTACTCTGCCTATAAACCAGCATAAAATGAGCAAATGTCTTTTTTTTAAAGGCATTTAGATTGCTTTAAGAAGGATACAATGGAACAGTAAATAGTCCTTATTAAAATTTTAAACATGATGACCTTGCAATATTTTACAGCTTGGCTGCCTGGGCTCAAATCAGCTTGACTCCTACTTCTCAGTTAAAAATGAAAAACAAAAAACCCATTTGACATATCTGGCGGCTGTCCAGTGTTTTAGTAATTGTTTATTTTTTTTGGAAGGGATGAAAATACATTGTCTTTTACAGAATATTTATTGGTTTCAATCAATCCAAACTGAAAAGCTGGAGAAAAACAAAAGGAAATTATTGTCCAGAAGGATATTTATGCTGATTTCCCAAAATTAATTAATGAAGAAGTCAGTTGCGGCTTTGCCACAAACCACTTGTATGGGGCAGCACAAAACTTTACTGCCCTTGAAGTGCCTTGGAAGGCAGATTGGGACTCTCTGACTCACAATTTGCCTCTCAGTTTCCCCTCTCTGAAGAGGCAGGGACCTAACCTGGGCCAGGCCTATACCTGGTGCTGCACGTATCTCCAAAGCTTTTGGCATTTTGGCCAGTGTTTTAGCTAGACTCTTGGCTCTTCCCATTCCCTACTCCTTTGTGCCCACTCCCCATCTACATGAGCAGGGGTGTTGTAGTATCCTCATAGAGACTGTTCTGCTTTCCGCCCTGCTCTCTGCCTTGTGCATCCCTAAGTCCCTAGATAGGCTTGCAGAACAGGCTACAATCTGTCTCTAATGAAATGTAATGTTGTTTAAGCTTTGGACAAGGGGAAGGGACACACCTTGGCCTTTGTGCTACAGGCAAACATCAGTTTGAGTATTCATTTGTTTGTACAGTATCAACGGTGAGATAGGCTCTTTATAGACCAGTAAGATGATAAAGCCCCTGCCCCAAAAAGCTGATCATCTGCAGCCTTGATCTCACCATTGCTTGTGCAAGTGGCTAATTTAGGCACTTTCGTCACCCCATTGAACTCCATGGTTCTGTTAACGTGCAGAGGGTTACTCAGGCATGCAACTGTCTGCAGTATTTAGGTCTAAGTAGACAACCTCATCTGTTACCCCTGCTTCCTTGCACATTCCTATTTTCTCATCATCTTTTTATTCCTGCTTTTTCAGTTTTTCTAATGTCTTTTGATACAGTACTGAACCACCTCGCTTTTGAAAGAGCTCCATGGATTTCTGGTGTTGTAACATTGTTTCATTTTATAATTGGAGTGACCCAACTCCATTTTAAATTAATAGAATAAATAGAGTGACCCAACTCCATTTTAAATTAACAGGAATATGAACTCATTGAACCAAATGCTAACTGCCTTGCATCAACCCCGGCTGGCCAGGTATTGTAACAGAATCTCTGTGAAACTTGCCAGCCCCGGGAGGAGTCTCTGTGACTCGAAACCCAGAAAACTGCATTTGAATAGTGTTTAGATATGTATTGCAATGGGTGATTCTTTGACAGCAGCAAACAACAGCTGGACAATTTAGAAGAATAAAATCTGGTTTCACTCTGTCAGTTTCGCTGTTTTGGGGTGCAGTCCCCAATTACCTCATTGCTCTTGGAAACTTTGTAATTGGCTAAAAGAGTGGGCATATTGTTGTGAGGAAGAGGATAAAGGTGATAAAAAAACAGGAAGTAAACCGGAGATGTCCCGTATCTTTGGAAGGGCACCAGAATAGCCCTACGTGCAGGCTTTGATCTACTTACCGTCTCTCCCCAGCTTGCCGCTCAAAACCTAAGTATAGAGTGTGTGGCTGCGAAACCACAACATTGTATCCCACTCAGATGCAAACCCGGGAACCCTACTAGAAAACTTGAAGTGCTGTTTTTACTGCTGACAAACCTCACCATTGCAGTGTAAGTATAATAGCATAAGTTTAACCCTTTAGTATAAGCTAGCTTTGTAAGTATAATTGTATAATTGTAATTGTGATTGTGTTTTATATAGTTAAGTTGCTGTATCTTTTAAATTGTAATTGTTAGTGTATAGATTGTTGTTAGTAAAACAAAGTTGTATCCAAAGCAACCCTTGTCACTCTTTATTTGAGGGATCCATATTAATCGAACCTGATAGCAAGCTGGTTCTTGTTGTCACCTCATCTGGAAGACCAGAAGTTCGGATTTTTGAGATACCCTGTGCCTTTGGTTGGCGAGCCCCAGCACTTTCTGCTTACATACCACAACATGGGCCTTTAGCTCCTCAGTTGTTCCCCATGGCAATGCCCACAAATAGCCAGTGCCCTAATCCTTGACATAAAATCTTAAAAAGAAAGCAACCCCCTCTGCAGTTGAAGCATAACAATTTTAAGTAATCCATTAGTCCCATGGAATTAACACACTGAAGTACAGACACTTTTTACTTGTGATAGTGACAGGACCACAGTTCAGCCCCCAAAACAAAGAATTCCAACTACAGCCCTTTGTCGACTTATTTTGCTTTTTGGGGTGTACTGAATGTATAGTGAAATGAGAACTTTTAAAACAGAAATCCTATTTAAATATAATCTTTCATGTACTTAGATTAGACCTTATGTGTGCATCTACATTGCAGCAGCTTTTGTTTAAAAGAAGACATAGAGAAATCCTGACTTTCTCATGTCAAGTGGGCCATATCTTGGGGAAAATAAAGAGGGTCCTGACATTTGCAAAGCTTGCCACTTTGTTTTTATTTGTTTGTTTAGGCTGGTTAGTTAGAGGGAATGTGGCACTTTGCTACAGCTTCCCGCTTTGGTGGGTTTCTATTAACTGAAGGGCTTCAGTTCACATAGAGAGTTCTGTAAATGGTCATCTATCATCAATTGAGGAGGATTGAAAAGGAATTGATTACAGCAGTAGACTGCTGCTTTTATTTGGTCCTTCTACATCAATACAGTTTCCTAGCTAAGTGAAATTGCAGCCTAGTGAATGAGTAATTGGTGTACCCTGAAATATGTTTACCTGATATTAAGGGCTAACTGAACACAACCACAGGCTGGAATCTTTTGTCTCAATATTTGTACTTTTCTTGTTGTCACAAATCATCCATTGATTTCAAGAGCGCAAATCTTTCTTGATGGTAAGAGCTAATCCTTCTTTCAAGCTTATTTATGCGGTCTATTTAGTTAATAGCCCAGGTTGCACTTTTCACCTTGGTCTACAAGTAGGCATGCAAACAAATATCCTCAATCCTACTAGCCACCCTTATGTCCAGGGTTTGCTGTTTGTTTAACTCAGACTTCTGCTCATTGTTCCTAAGCTACTCCTACAAGTCATATTAGAAAGAAGACCTTGAGATCAAAGTGTAAATCTCAGTATTACTGAAGGCTAACTATGAAAACATGTGTGGGAAAGTGGCTTTTTTGCAAATCCTTTGCTTTCAGAATGAAAGGTGTCATGTTTGTCACTCAAGTTAAGTGGGGGGTTATATATAACTTGAATGTGTATGTGTTTGTGTTTAATATAAAATATAATATATGTATGCATATTTGAGTGTGTAATATAATATAATATAATATAATGTAATGTAATATAATATAAGCACACATATATAGCATGTATAGTTTATTATTACATATGTACCTATAGTATACATACACATGTATTTTTATATATATAGAAAGAGAATTTCAATTGTAACATTTCAGAAGAATTCTCAGCATATTGTGATAATTAATAGTTTTGTACCTTCCATCAGAGGAATTCATTGTACATTAAAACATTCATAACATAAGTGTTATGATCCCCAATTAATAGAGGAATTCAGGAAATAATCACTATTCAGAAAGGGCATTTAGGCACTTGTTTAACTTTAAGCTTGTGCTTAGTGGTTTCCTGAATGTGGGCCTAAATTTGTAATTTTTTTCTGTACTTAACTCATCAGTAAGAAACACTTTGGTGTAAGCAGAAATATAGTAAAGTAGATATTTTAATTTAATATTAAATGTAATAAATAGGTAATCTTATTTAGCAGGCTGCAGCCAACACCTAAGAGTATAATGTCTGAATAATATTTTGACATTCTCTTTGCTTGAAAATGTCACAGCGTTTGATACACCAAAGTATAATTGGATTACATAGGGCTGGTGATGAGATGTCTGCCATGACTTAGGTCAGATGTTCCCAAACCTTGTTATAAGGAGCCTTACTTAGAAACAACTTCTAGGTCTCCCCACAACTTTTCTGCTGGCAGGAAAGCAGGTCTAATGGCTGAACCTAAACTACAGGGCAACTGACTTTCCAGAACAAGATAATAACAAGCATTTGGGTGGGTGACCTGGTCCAGAAAACTAATGAAAATTCCTAAATTCTACTGTCTTGAGTACCTGAGCCAAATCCTTTTAAAGATTCATTTTTATTAAGATTTCCTGTACGACCCAGAAGGCTCACAGATATCCCTCTTCTTTTAGTGATCTGCTTCTATGTACAGTTTCTGCTCCTGGTATCAGCTCAGGGCTCCTAGATTCCCTGCTGCATAATGTATGTATCAATATATACAATGGGGAATTACTTATGTTCCTAGAAAGGCTGATTTACTGCTAAAATAGGGGTGCACAGTAGCAAAAGCCAAACCTGAAGAAAACAAGATGAAGGGCCCAATCTTGCAAGGTGTAAAGCACTCTGATCCTACAATGCACTAAAGCAGGTGCATAACTGTGAGCACATGACCATTGAAGTCAACTGACACACAGCTACTGGGAAAGATACAGTCTGTGATGATCAAACGAAATTCGCTTTCATTGGTTCACCATTCTCATTGGTATTTTATCCTCTGCAGATCCTTTTGCTGGCCACATTATATTGACAGCAACTTGCTGTTGTCTTAACCACATTTTTACAAATTTAGTTATATTTCTAAACTTATTCCAGAACGTAGTAGAGCTCTGATGTGGGTTGTTTAAAAAGAATGTTTAACATAAGAATTGCCATATCAGATCAGACCAATGGTCTGTTTAGTCCAACATCTTCTCTCTCTAACAACAGACATCACCAAACACTTTAAAGGAAAGTGCAAGAAACCTGGACTTGGATAACTACAGAATAACTGGGCCAATAATCCCACTCTTATTAAAAATAAATATTTCTATTAATAGTAATAGTATCGTGGCAGTGCAAGTCATCCCATTGTACTAGACTGTACAAACACAGAACAAAAAGCTGGTCCCTATCCTGAAGCGTTTATAATTTAAACATAAAACCTTCATTAAAGGTTGGTTTATGCCCTAAAGCACAACAGTTTATATCCCTTTCATACTTTACTAATATTGTTAACATTTATGCTAGATTACTGCAATTTATTGTTCACAAGTCTTTTGTAATGAATATTTGATAACTTATAGCTTATTCCGAAAGCTGCAGCTAGAATGACTTGCTCTAGACCTACAAAGTATGTTTAGTCAGTGTTGAGCTCTGGACACCAGCTTCTGATGGCATTTCCCATTAAAAAATAAGATACAATGGGATGTTGAATTCACACAGTATATTATTAGACAAGGCTGCAGGGCAAAAGCCATCAATGTGACTATTTGTGAATTTATATAACACACTCTTTATGCTGGGATGTCTTCTGAGATGATAAATAATTATAAAATGTTAGTTTTAAGGAAAAAAAAGTTGTTACTCACAAATTCCATGCCCAGTGAAGTGCGCATCATTAATGTCACAGCTCCTGCAATCCATGCTCGCATTTCAGATTTCTCAGTTATGCACAAGTGGAAGACTCAAAAATTCTGACCCATTCTGAATTACGAATTGTTATAGTCACTGCTCTCAGTATCCTATCTGTTACATTATGGGGAAGCTGGAATCAGAACAACCAATTTGATCACTAATTCAATTTCTTTTTGTTATTGATTATGAGACTTTTCTTTTCATTTATGCAGCAGTCCATGACTTTAAATCTAGTTATATATTTAGGAGGGAGCTACTTCACACTCACAACTCCCACTGAAAAAAAGTGGTGATTCTAGATACATTCTATCTGACCAAATGGCTGATTCATACCATTGTTTTATCCATATGGTTTGCACCTGACATATTTAGCTTTTAGAATTAATTATAGTTACATGTTGAAAGGCTTATTTCCTTGGATCCCAAAATGTGTGAATTTGTGTGGATTGCATCTTTGCTTATTTTCCTGAGTTCCATTCTAGGAAGGATTAGATAGCAGAGATTTCTGATACCTTCTTTTAGTCAGATGGATAATCCCTTTGTGAACAAGTAAAAGGAATATTACCAACTTGTGTGAAACGTCCTCTCTAGAGACTGGCAGATTCATGGTTTGTTTTGACTGAATCTTATTCCATCAGAAGTGCCGCTGAGCTCTTCAGTCCCAAATGCATTGGTGTGACCAAAATGTTAGTTCATCACCTAATCACAATCTAATTTTCATGCCATAACTCTCTTCTGGCATCTAGAAAACTCATGGCACCGCCACCAGCACCACCCAGTTTTGTGAATATCACCTAAATCCCTTGGTGACTCAAAAAAACCCAAAGTGTTTCATATTGTTAAAATTAAACCAATTCATTCTGATATTTCTGAGCTGTTTCTGTTTTATTTATTTATTTGTTTGGGTTTAACCCAAACCCAAATTTGACACAAAATCACAAAATGTTTCAGTTGCCCTGGATCTGTGTTTTTTGGTGGAAAGAAAGTTGTGGTCGAAAAATACTGCTCAACTCTAAGCTTAGGTGCTTATGTGTTGCCCATGGCTATAATCTCTGATGGTATGTCTATACCAGCATCGACTACCTATGCTGACAGGATGAATCATCTCATCAGTGTACGTAATCCACCTTCCTGAGAAGTGGTAGCTAGATTGACAGAAGAATTGTTCCCTTGATGTAGTGCGCTGTGTGCACTGGGGGTTAGGTTGGTATAACTGTGTTTCTCAGAGGTGTTGAGTTTTCATAATCCTGAAGGACGTAGTTACACCAGTGTAAATTCCTAGTGTAGACCAGGCCTTAGTGCCTCACAAATTTTAATATATTCTCGGAACACCCTCATGAGGAAGGAGGTAATATACTCATTTTACAGATGGGGATATATAGCATAGACAGGTTAAGTGACTTGCTCAGGATAACACAGGAAGTTTGTGGCAGAGCAGGGACTTGCATCCAAGTGCCCAAGTCCTAAGCTAATGTCTTAACCACTGGGTCATCCTTTCTTTTCAGCTCTGCTACTAACCTATTGTGTTAGTAGTATTTTGACACAGTCACACATGACATTCTGATAAGTAAACTGAAGAAATGCAGGCTCAAACAGAGCTACCATTAAGTGGATACAACTTGGTTGGTTAAACAACTGCAAACAAAGAATAACTATTAATGAAATGATGTTTGATTGAGAGACATCTCAAGTGGGGATCCACAGGAACCTGTTCTGGATCTGGTGGTGCTTAACATCTTTATTAATGAGCTGGGTGTAGGAATAGAGAGCATACTGATCAAAGTTTGCAGATGACACTGAGCTGGAGGACTTGCCAATACTTTGGAGGATAGAACTAAAATTCAGAGGGATCTTGATAAATTGGAGAACTGGGCTATAGACAACAAAATGAAATTCAACAAAGACAAATGTAAGATGCTTCAGGAAGAAAACCTGGAAGAATACTTCAGGAAGAAAAACCAAATGCACAAATACAGAATGGAGGATAACTGGCTTAGCAGCAGCACTGTTGAGAAGGATTTGGTAGTCATGGTGGATAACAACCTCAACATGAGTTGGAAATGTGATGGTGTTGCAAAAAAAGCAATTGCAATTTATGTTGCATTAACAGAGGCATGGCATGTAAGTCATGTGATGTGATAGAACTGTTCAACTCGGCACTGGTTAGGCCTCAGCTCGAGGACTGTATCCAGTTTTGGTCACCAATGTATAGAAAGGATGTAGAGGAACTAGAAAGGATCTAGAGGCAAACAACAAAAATTATCAAAGGGATGGAATGCAAGCCATATGAGCAAAGGCTGAAGGAACTGCGTATGTTTAGTTTAGAAAAGAGGAGCTTGAGTGGAGATAGGATAGCAATCTTCAAAAATTTGAAAGGCTGCCATAAAAAAAGGGGGAGAAAAGTTGTTCTCTTTTGCTGCACAGGGCATGATAAGAGGCAATGGGTTCAAAGTACAGCATAGCAGATTTAGATTAAATCTCAGGAAAACCTTCCTGACTGAAAAACAGTAGGACAATGGAACACACTGCCTAGGGAAGTTGTGGAAACTTCTTCACTGAAGGTTTTCAAAAGGAGGCTGGATAACCATCTTTCTTGGATGGTTTAGACACAACAAATTCTGCGTCTTGGCATGGGGTTAGACAAGATGACCCTTGTGATTTCCTCTAACCCTATGGTCTATATGATTCAATCTATGATTCTGTGTGATTTTGGGAAAGGCAATTCACCATTGTCCTCTTTTTCCCCCTACCAACTTTTATCTGTTTTGTCTAGTTAGACTACAGGATCCTCAGGAAACAGACAGTTTCTATACTTGCTTGTATAGAAACCGGTAAAGTGACATCTCTATATACTAATGTAATACAAATAATCAGACCAGTGACAGATCACCAATTCACTCCTTTGCATAAATTTTTCAAGCTCTTTGAGACTTCTATTGTTGGATTTGAAATAATAATTAAAATCCTTTTAGCAAAATATGATTGAAATTCTGTAGTTGGCATGATCTTTAAAGATAAAGAGAATTCGGGGAACTGAATCTCTCTCACATGATACACAAGGCCCTTCTGCTTTTTTGAATCATAGAAGATTAGGGGTAGAAGGGACCTCAAGAGGTCATCCTGTCCAACTCTCCGCTCAAAGCAGGACCAACCCCAAATACTGCAATTGAGGGGTGCATACACTGAAATATATTCCCCAGATAAAATGAGTCCACGTTTTTTAATATACAGGTTTATAAACTTTGATCAGTCTCTTCTAAAGTAGATTGGTAGAACATATGGAAATATTCTGAACGGAATATCTAATAAAAAGGATGCCAAGGAATATATATATATATATAGAACCAATAACAGAGCGATAAATGTTGGAGTTGAGCCTGGTGAATATTTGAAAGTGCATTTGGACTTTTCTTAATTTTATGAACAAGGGACCATGTCAACGGAAGGGATGCACAAATAGGACTGGATTCGTCCATTACATACAGACTGGAATATTATACAGACTAATTTAAAATTATTCCTCTCTGCTCATGTCATTATTATTGTATAAAACATATTCATTTTTCCATCTTAGACTTGAGGCCAGACCCCCAGCTGGTGTGTGTCAGCACCGTTCTGTTGACGTCAGTGGAGCCATGCTAATATATACAAGCTGAGAATCTGGCCCATTGAATTTGGGAAATGTTGTGGGCATTTGATTAAATGTCTATGCTTCTTTAAAAAAAAAAATAGAATTGCCACTGATTCCTTCAGTACTATGGTGATGGGATTTATAGGAAACCTTAAGATAGATAATAAAATGCTGCATTCTCATACTTTTGCTCATCTTGAAGTAAATGTATCTACATTTTGAGTGAGATATTTCTCAATATGAATAAGAATATTGGAACTGGGCACTAAAATAACAATATGAGATTTTGAGATATGCATTAGAACCCTATTCTCTGTTAAATAAACAAAGGGGAGGAGAAACATATACAGAATATTTTATTTTATTTTTTGTTCTTGTTATTCTTTTTTAAGTGTTCTTCAGAGACAAGGCTGCTGTTTTGCTTTGGAAACTTTTAAACAAGCTTGACCTATTATGTGTACACTATAAAATTAATTTAATGTTTTACTACATTTGCCTTTGAACAGGGGTCCTCTTCATTTTTTATGGTTAAATGAAAAGTGGAATGCTAAATTCCAATATTGGCAACAGAGCTTTCTAGCAGTTACTCATTTCTACACCACAGATTTTATTTCAAAGACGTCATTCCTAAGTTGGGCTGAATCAATTTTTCTGGAAGTTCTACAAAATATCCCCCAACATTTGTACACACTTTGTCCTATTCTTTTTGATTTCTTAGGTTTACCAAATGGTTAACTCAGTACAGTGGAAACTAATCTGAGACACTTTTTTACTAACAAGAAGTAATGCAAATAATATATATCCTTCCATTTCTTTTGCTGCTGAGGACCTACAACCTATGTTTATGTTAACCTTGAAAATCTGTCACAAAATTGTACCTATCTATTATAATGGTGATAGTAGAAAAATAATGAGATTTTCCTTGTCCATAGAAAAAATTACTCAGCCTGTTAGAAAGGAATTTTTCAAGGTTGATCTAGAGGTACTGTGTTAGCATCTCAAAAGAACACAAAGCGAAGTTTCATCAATCTGGTGGTCTACATGCACAAATAAGATCTAACTGGAAAGTAAATGTTGAAGAAATGGGCCTGAGAAATCTGTGTCCATGGTAAAACGAAGAGCATTTTCACTGTATGGTTGAGCCCATTTATACTGAACTTTAGATAGTGGACCTTCTTTTGTAGAAAAATAGAGTGAAAGTCCCAGATTATTTCAATGCACTGAAATGTATAAATGACATTTCTCACTATATTAAACTTTTGTTTATAGTGAAACTTTTGAGTGAGAGAGAAAAACAACTCTCACTGTTTTAGAGCTGGTTTTTATTCCTCTGTCTTTTCTACTTAAGGGAACAGTGTATATCTTTCCATACTGTTTGTTTTCAGTGGAGAGCAAAAATAAGTCTTAAATATTTTAGGGAGAGAAATAGCTGCTGAATAATCTTTACTTCTGTTTCACTGCATTAGAACTCAGCACAAAAACCAGCCTAGCAATAGGACAAATTTAATGGCAAGCACTAAGTGAAGTTAATATTTCCATTTCATTCAGGATCGTTCTTTTCGCCCATGTTCTACTAACATTTGCTCATGGTATAACACCAATTTTCATGCATTTTAAATGGGAGAGCTGAGTGAAACAGCTGTCTGTTTTAAAGTACCTAATGCTGGTATACTGCCATCATGCTATTTGAGTGCGTGTCTAGTTATATTAGATTTACATAAGGAAGGGGCGGGGTATATCTCAGTCACATTGATGGGCCTTTCAGAAAAATGGGTACCTTGTGAAAGGGGAAAGCAACATTTCTACTTGCCTCCTCTACATACAAAACTACAAAAGCTGAAACTTGAGACCTGCCATTTACATTCCCATTCAGCTCCTCTGACATGCTTTACCATTGCAAATGTATGGCCACATCTGGGTCTTTATTATGTCCGTGTAAATTGAAATTAACTCCATTTACTTCAGTGTGACTATTCTGGGTTCATGTTGATGTAACTGAGATCAGCATCTGCCCCACCAGATATGACTTATTTTTTGGATTATAAAGAGATCTTTAATACTTGGGGAGGCAGTGTTTCCTACTGGATAGAGAGCCAGGAGACCTATTCCTTCCCTGCCATTGACTAGTTGGGTTCTATTCCCAGCTGTGTGACCTTGTGAACTTCACTTCCCACCTCTCTCTTCCCTCCCATCCCTAAACTGTCTTATCTGTTTAGTCTGTATGCAGGGATTCTCTTTTACTATTTCTGTGTACAGTGCCTACCACAATGGGGTACCAAACTCAGCCGGAGCCTCAAGCTACTACTGTTGGGCAAATAAAAAATAGTATTAACAACTCTGTCATTAAATGGATTTGAAGTCCAGGATCATTCAGATAGCATCATACATAAGCAGACATTTGATGGGATGGCCTTTTCTGGAAATTTTAAGTATGTTCTCAAATATTTCCAGGTAAATGCCCTGAACCATGAATTGTAGATATTCTCATGCTCTCTAGCCCAATGCACATTTATTTATTTATCCAGAGTGGAACAGCTTCAACAGGAGAAACAGAACGAACCCCATAACAAAATATCCCATAGTCTAGTGATTAGGGCTCCCCCCCGAGAGGTTACAGACCCACATTCAAATCCCTGCTCATCATCAAGCAGAGGAAGTATTTGAACTGGACTCTCCTATATCTCAGCTGTGTTCTTGAACCACGGGCTAAAGGTTACAAAGGAATCTCCTCCCTCACCAATAAGGCGGTTTTCTGTGGAGTTAGGCATGTGTTGCCACTGTTCTTGCAAGAAACTGTTTAGATGATGCCTGACAGCAGAAAAGAAGTTCTGGATGTGGATCCAAAATTGAGATAGGACCCTCCCAATCTGGATTTAGGCTCCTAATCCAGAGGGGGGGGGCTTAAAACACACCCCTTTCCTCATCATCCACTAATGTCTAGTTTAGGCAGCTCACTTCTAGTGCTGGCTTCTGTGGACCCCATTCTTAGATGCATCTATCTTTCCCCAGGCATTGTACAGGGAGCTTGGGTGTCTAATTTAGGGCTGTGATATTCCACTGGGCAACTGGATGCCTAAAAGTTAGGTGTTGTAATGCTCAGTATTGCAACAGCCAAGTTCCCTTGCAAATCTAGGCCTTGGTTTTCCTCCTGTATCTGTTCAGCAAGGAACCAGTGCTTGAGAGCATATGTGTAGACTACTGTTCAGGAAATAGCATTATTACTTTCTCTTTCCCCATAATAGCATCTAGATCTAGGGCTAGTTGCATGTCAGGCCTTCTGTTTGAGACTTTTAGTAGCAACATTTAGGCCTCATGCTAGTTCTGTGGCAGGCTATTTACATGGCCTTTGGAGCTGCCCTACTTCTGGATTGGTTGGTTTCTGTTCAAATGGGAATGAGATTAATGTTAGACAACAGCGGAGGAGTTGGCTTGTTTTTATTTTCTTCAGATGTTTTTCCTTATTTGAGAATAAAAAAACACCACTGATTTGAGGTTGGATACATAACCTGGGCCTTTCATCATAAGAAAAGAAAGGTTATACAACAACAACAAAAATCACCCCTTCCATCAAGTGGTCTCATTTAAGAAGGTTCCACTGTTTAACGTAGTAAATACAAAAAATCTTTGTTTAGTGACAAATTAAGGTTGAATTAGGACACATGCTCTCCACCGTAATCAGAAAAGCTTGCCTACTGAGTCACGACCAGCCGTTTCATAATATGATTAGGTCTGGTATATAAACCAAGCTGGTTCAGCCCTTCTTCAAATCTTTTAGGTACTTGTGTATATATGTAGTTATAAAGCACCTAATGTCCCAGAATTGTAGATGACTTGTATGAACACCTGCCTGTTAAGGCTATTTTTTTTTTTTAAGTGGGAGAAGGCTGGATAAACCATTCATAGTGTGATTCACAAAGGCATTTGCAAACTGAAACCTACATTTTCAAATTTGATTTATTCCTCAATTGCCTCTTTCACTCTCACAATCCAATCTTCTTACCTTAGATTAGAATCCTACCCAGCTCTTATACAGTGCTTTACATCAGTAGATATCAAGGGCTTTACAAAGGAGGGACAATATCACTTCCCCCATTTTAAAAATGGGAAAACTGGGTCACAGACCTATGAAGTGATTTGCCAAGGTCACCCAGCAGGCCAATGGCAGAGCCAGGAACAGAATTAAGACCTTCTGAGTCCCACTCCAGTGGTCTATCCACAAGGCCATGCTACACTTCCTTTAGGTATAAGGCACATTAACCCATCAAACAATGAGCCCAGGGCCTTCAGATTTGGAGGGTAATATTTTGAAAGGCAAAGAGTAGTGAAAGGAGTTGGGCAGGGAGAGGTTTATTGAGGGGTAGGTGGCTGGCCAAGATGACGGAAGAGCAGTATGTTGGGTGCTGTGGAAAGGGCCGAGGCAGTACTGGTGGATGAAAACCGGCTATAAGAGGGGATGGAATGAAGGCTAGGAAAGGATATGAAGGACCAGTTACAGAGATGCGAAAATAAACGGGTTCCAATACAGTGAGAGTACTGCAACTCTTCAATATGCCGGCTATTGCCAATGCACTCAGCATAGCACTCAGCATCACATTGGAGTAAAATGTCAAGGATGGAGGTAATAGTAAAACGTTAATGCCTATAGGCACTTGTTGGGTAGAACCAGTCTTAATCATGGATGCACTGTTGCCTGTACCCTCTTGCTTTCTACAGTTGAGATGCCCCTGCCACAGATTTTTATAATCTTTCCATAGGGGCTGAGATTTGTTAAAGGACTGAACCTCAAGCCCAAGGCTTGGTTTGAAGATGTGTAAAGCTTGATGTAACTATTCTCCAAGGAAAAGACTAGTAGAAGATTTTGCCAGGGGATCTGCTACTGTGATGGGCGGGAAAATTAAAACATTTCAAGGGGGGATTCACTTTTTGTTTTTGCTGTATACAGACTAGCACGGCTACCCCTCTGGAACTTTTCACTGTAGATAGTGAGTCAATGGAAAGTTGGGCTATGGCTGATGGAGCTTTCTCATCTTTCACGCTTGCTGAGCTACTATTTTTTCTTTTCCTCTTCCAGATGACCTTGCAGATAGTAACTGAAGAATCAAACAACCAGTCACGAAAGGATGCTCAATAGCTTTCCTGGTTTTTCTCAAGATTCTCCACGTTGCTTCTTGTCTTGTCTACTTATGAGTTGTGAGAGCTATGGCCAACATTTTCACACTTGAGTGCTGAAAGAACTTAAGCACTTAAAGAAACTAAGCACCTACCTACAGATGACCTAATTTCTGGAGTTGTTGCATACCCCAGCTCTTATTAAAACCAGTGGGAGTTATGGGTGTTCAATCCACACCTAGCCATAGGCACCTGACTATTACATAAGAATCTTCCGTCCAGGCTTCCCATTAATACTTTGTGGGAGCCTACACAATATGGCTCTCTGTTCCTCTCTAGTGGCTAGTCCACATAGAAGTTTATAAGTCTGCTCCAGTCTTTGAGCAAACTGAGGCTATGTCTACAAAAGAAAATTTTGTCGACACAAGTTTTGCTGGCATACAGCCACCACTGTAAACCGCGGTTGCATGACTCTACTGTCTCCTTGTGTCAGTGGAATGCACTCATGCCATCAGCTCTTTTGTTTACCCAGGGAGCAGTGCACCATGGGTCACTATCTCACTGTGCAACTGCACACGGGGTGCTTCGGGAAGGGTTTGCAATGCCTTATGGGGCAAGCACAGCACCACATGATGGTTTCTGGATCCCATTGTTCCATGGAAATCCTACTAGTTTGACAGCTGCTTTTAAATTGCCTTGCCAGCCAAAGTGACATTGCTGAACACAAACACAAGAAGCCCACAGAAGTGGGGAGGAGGGGAAAGAGACAATGTGACAGGTAGTGAGTGTGTGTGTGTGAGAGAGAGAGAGAAGGGGGCAGTGTGTGTTGGGGGACAGCATACTCTCTCTTTAAGTTCAGACAGCAGCAGCTGGAATCAACCAATCTTGAGGCAGAAACTGATGCACAGACAGCTGGTTTCCCCTGTCCCCCCACCCCAGGTCAGCAGAGACCAGTACACCTGTGGGGAGAGGGAGACACAGCGCCCACTGAGTTACAGCCCTCCCAGTAGGGCAGGGCAGGCAAGACTGCGTTTGCTGCCACTGTGTAGTGAGTTCTCCACAGTGAATTTATTTTAAAACTTCCTGGGGACTTGAAAGGGGAGAGGCAGATGGCTTCAGGCAGCCAAATTCAAACTGCTTACCAACACAGTCACGATGGGTATTGTGGGATATGTCTGGAGGCTATTTACATCAATATAACCAAGGGCAGTGCCTACACTGACTCCTTGTAACTTAAACTTTGCCAAAAAAAGCTCTACACCTCTCTTCAAAGTGGTTTTATTTTGTTCAACACCCCCCCCCAAAAAAAACAGGGCAGTTTTATTGGCAGAGATGGCGGGGAAGTAATTGCATTATGTACACCAACCCTGTTTTACAGAAGAAAGCTGACATTGGTCAACAAAACTCTCTAGTGTAGACCAGCCCAAAAAGTAGTCTTTTAACTCAGGCAATATAGCTCATGGTTTTAGATGGAAAGATCCCTGGCTTTAATACTTACTGATGACAACCTATCAAGGGGTATTGTGTTACATTTGTATTTCTATTTTTATCCAAATTTTTACAGATGAGGAAACTGAGGCACAGGTTAAGTGCTTTAGCGAAGATCACACAAAGGAGTCTGTGAAACTACATAAAATTCCCAGTTGCTGTACTGTTTCATTGAGAAGATGTCTCTTTTTTAAATATTTATTTATAATGGAGTGAAAATCTTCTGAAGTCTGATTTAAAGCTGACAGGAGAGAGTAATATTTGATATATTGAATAGCAGTGAAAAATGATTGCTTCCATGAGACACCTTCTAATAAAATTGAGATCTACTACTGTTTAGAAATGAGCGGGTCAAAGTATTTGACCTGACCCTGAGAGAGTCTGCTTAGAGTGTCTGAAGTCCAACAGACTTCAAACTAAACTACTTAACTGATTCTCTGAGCATATGTGTGAGTGTGTATATATGCATACCCATACACACACAGATGTGTACATATATATACAAATGCACACAAAGGGAGAGAGAATCAGTTAGAAAATAAGTTACTGGAACACTTACAAACTGCATACATTTCTGTTATGAAAAAAGCTGAGAAGTTATTAGAAAAATGTGTTTATCATCTCTCATAGCAAGGAACATTATGGCATATGTGAGATGGGTAGAAAGGGTAGGGTAGATTTGTATAAAACCTTGATATTGCTGTATGTTATAGAAGACTTTTTGTGATCTACAAGTGTGTTTTTATCTTTTTTCCCTAACCATGGAAAATTTATGTAAGAAATTTCTTTCTAATCATTTATTCATCTGTCCCAGATTGCAGGAGACTGATGTCAGGACAATTTTCTTCAGCAGATAACCCCTTCACCCCTGAATTCTTTGCTACCTCATACAGACATATCTCCTAGAAGTGAAGCAGTTTAACATACTAATTCAAGATCAATTCTAAACCCCTTGAGCAAAACACTTTGAACTGTTACCCTGCCGGTATTTTCCCACTTAGGAAGGTTGCTTATAGGGCACAATGAGAAATCTGAGGGCTTTATAAAACATTTCATATGTTTTGAAAAAAAAAGTCACCATCTCACTCTTCAAAATACATCAATTTTAAGCTTCTTGGACAAGATTATCAAAAATTGACTATCTATTTTGAGTGCATCCATTTCTGGGTGCCTAAACTGAGATACCTTAAAGGAGCCTGAAATAAGGAGGGGCAGCCTACTTAGTTGTTTCTCTTAGGAATATTTCCTAATGGAGTACAGAAGTCATGACAGGGTTAACTGGGTTACCCAGAGTATTAAGGGATAGAGCTGCCATATTTGGGGTCAGGAAGGAATTTTCCCTCAGGTGAGATTGGCAGAGACTGGAGAGAGGGAAGGGTTTGCCTTCTCAAGCATGGGGCTCAGGTCACTTGCTGGATTTAAACTAGTGTAAATGGTGGATTCTCTGTAACTTGAACTCTTTAAATCATGATTTGAGGACTTCAGAAAGTCAGCCAAAGGTTATAAGTCTATTACAGGAGTGGTTGGACAAGGTTCTGTGGCCTGTGCACTTAAATAAAGCAGTAAGTTCCCAGCCTGCAGTCCTATGAGTAGAGTTTTTGTTGTTGTTGCAAAACCTAAGGCATTGGGAAGTGTGTTATCTGAGCCACAAACATGCAAATTAAGATAGCACTTATATTACCCACAAGGACCTCAACTCTCCAAATTAAGACATTTCTTTAAATGAAACTTAGCCAATACTACATATCTGGTCTAGGCAAATCTACTCCAGTTTATCTGGGCATACAGGATATGGGAGTTCTGAAGCAAAGCTGAATGCACTATATTGGACTGTCGTTACCCAAAATCAGCTTTCAGTTCACAGCTAAAAAAAAAATTGGTTTGATTACTACCAACAATACTTTATTACAAGGCCACATTCAGACCTGTTTCAACTCACATGGAAGCTTCTGGTTTGTTATAAATGGTGATCTAAGTTACATGTTGGGTATGAATTGAGAAAATGGGTGTAAGAGAACTATTTCCATTTTCTGACCAACTTCAATGCAATCATTACAGCACCATTACAATTACATCTGGATTTGTTTTTGTGTTTATCCATTGCTCTGAAAATGTAAAGGGCTACAGGTGGATAAGGGATAGTAATATTATTAGCCATTGAAGTGTTTTATACTGTAGCTATGCAGATGTGGGTGATCTTGGAAGGGCTGTGTCTCTCATTTCTTATTTCAAGCAACAGTTTGAATTTTTACAGAGTCTTCTCCCATGATTTACAGAGCATTAAACCCATGACAGAATATCTCTGAGCCTGATTCATTGTGATAGATCAGGATGCAGTTTATTACAGTTTTAGGCCCTGATTCTACAAGTGAGAGCTTGTGGATGCACACCTAGTGGCAAAACAGTCTATGCACAGACTATAATTTTCAGGATTGGGGCCATTTTCTATAGCGTGTTAGACCTTGCCCCTGTGAACACTTGTGCATCTGATTAAATTTAATCTCCCATTAAATTCAGTCGGACTACTCAAGTGTTTAAAGTTAAGCATGTGCGTAAGTGTTTCCAGGATCAGGGCCTTACATAACAAACATATCCGAAAATGCTTTACAGCACTGGTTCTCTATCTCAATCACCTCCATACCAGAACATCCCTGGGAACCCCCTCCTATTTAGCGATGTGGGAAGGGCAGGTTGGTCACCCCTCTCCCCTCCCCCAGGTTGAAGAACCCATTCTTTCCAGATTCATATACAGAAATAAATGAAAATTCCCCCTCCCTCCCCACCTCTATTAAGATGTGTAAGTATGAAAAAAATATTTCAGATGACATTTGAAAGTAGATGGAGGCTACATTAATATACCAACACAGATAATGTATTTTCATAATAAAACAAGCATTTCCTGAAGGATAAATTTTAAAACGCGGTATCTCTGTTTGGGCAAATCTAGAGACTTTGACGCTTGTTGAAGTCTTGAGCTCCCTTTCCTTTGCTGTACAATCTTCCTCATGCCTTCTACAGCAGAGCAAGCACTGGACAAAATGTACACAAATATTTAAAGTAAATTGGTTAGGCCAAATGCAAATCTTATTTTCTATTGGTTTTTCACAGTCATGAATGGAATTATATGTTTCTAATGCAACTGTTCCCAGGGAGAATTTTTTTAATTAATTTTTCAAGAGCATTCTTAGTAATAATAAAAATAGGAGTTATACTTCTCCAGCCAGGACACAGACAAAATACCATCTGAGTTATGTGACCAGTCACAACTAGACACTTCCCATATTTTAGGGAGGCAAATTCACCCCAACTTTCGTCAAATCTTTTCAAATTAGAAAAGCAGTTGAGAAAACAATGATCTGTTCTAAAATATCACAAATTGAAACTAGGGTAAAGAAGTAAAAGACACACTGTTGCCAAAGATAAATCATACTGAAGTTAAAAATCAAAATCTATTACATTACTTTGGATGTTTATTGGATGGTTGATATTGGATTCCAGTTTTAAGTAAAATAATCTATAATTCTGGTTTTCTTCTGTTGCTACTTTTTTATTAAATATCTTTTATTTAGATTTTGTAAACTGGATGGAAAATGATATACACAATGGTTTTATTCAAGTGCTGTGCCATCACTGTGGCCAAAGACCTTGACATTCTTTTTAACATTTGTCTGTCTAATTGGTAATTAGTTAAAAAATAAATTAAAAAACTGTTGTTGTTTTTTCCTGGAAGAAATTTTGAATGAAAAGTTTTGTTTCAATACTAAAAACCGAAATGAAATTACATTTTAAACCAAACCTAAATTAAAATTTTTGTTTCAGATCAATATTTCAATTAAAGTATCAGTTAATTTTGTTTTCTCAAAATTACATTTGAAGTCAAATGATTTTTAATTTTCTTTGAAATGTTTATTCTAATTTAAATTTTTTATTGAGGAATTTTCTACAGGAAGACAATGTTTTAATTGGAATTGACATTTTGATGCAACTATTTTTCTGCAGGAAAACTTTCTGTGTGATATTTTTTTGACCAGCTCTAGTGGTAAAATCTTAGATTTTAGAATTCTTGTGATGAAGATCATGGAGTTTCAAAATGACAGCATAGTCCTAACCTTTGATCCAAATATTAATGACTATTTTACACCTATAAAACATATGCCAAAAGTACTCTCTTTTCAATAGGCTGATCCAGCTCATTTTAGTTTTGCTGGCATTCATATTACACTCTGCATGATAAGGAGAGAATTTTCAGCTAAAGAATAAGAAAAAGAAGTAGCAGTAAGGGAGTGAATGAGAATCTGAGTTGAAATATCCTAAAATTTAGTAGGAACAAATCAAATGTCAGTTTCCTTTTGCACAACTCTGAGACTAATAAATTACTGAAAAATACACAGTACAGGACTGCAAGTGAATAATAGCAGCTCATGGACTATCAAAGGCAAATTAAAATACAAAAACAACCATCAAAGGTCACTGGTGATGAGTAACAGCTGAGTTATGATGATCCCTCAGACATTGTTACTTTTTTGAACTCACATTTGTCAGCATGACTTATTTGGTGGGTATGTTGTATTACTGTTTTTAAAGATCAGTTTCATGAATAATTTGTAAACATATTTTGTATTAAGTTCAGGCTAAGAGCCAGGGATTCCTAAATTATTCTTATCCTGACTCTGTCATTGATTTGCTGTGTGGCCTTGCATAAGTCACTGAGGTCTATGGCCCACTGGATAATCCATGGAGAATTTAATAATGGTTTACAGAGACCTGGCTCCTCATACAAGCCAGGCTCTTCAACCTTGTTTCCAATTGCTTCTACAGGGGTCAGGACTCCATTCATTTGCTTCTTCCACTCTTGTCTCCATTAATTTAAGGAAAAAAAACCACACAATTTAAAGGTGGGAATGCTTGTGCATGTGTGTGTGTATGCACGCACATTTGATTTTTTAGATTATAATTTACTTCTTTTGGGCCTTCAGAAGAAATTAATTTCAAGGAGAAGTTGACTGAGGAATGGGGGTTGGATTGGGGAACTTTGTTGGGGGAAACATTCCATTCCAAGGCGGTAACGTGGGGGAATATAAATAAAGACAATAGTAGGAGAATTAAATGACTTGAGCACTGAGGGCTGGCAGTGTTGAATGAGGGTGTAATGAAAGGATGTGTTGTGAGATTTAGGGAGGGGGGAGTTATAAAAGGCTTTGAAATCCAAGATTTTCACAAGTGATTTTTGGGTAGCAGATTTGAAACCCCTTTATTTTTCAGAACATGTCAAGCATCGAGCCTCTGAAATCAAGCCCCTTTAAGATATTTCAGGTTGAGTAATTAAAGTTAGAGCCACCAAAAATCACTAGCGAAAAATCTTGGCCAGTAACTAAAACACACAGACGTCTTGCCTCTGGTGCTCTTTTACACATTTTGAATTCGAGTTGAGAGGATTGGAAATTTTGGAGCACTGAATTATATTATAAATTTGTCCCCTTGAGTTTAATTTCTTTAATATATAGAGAGCTATTTCCTTCTACAGGAGGATTTGAAAACTGTACAAGCCTGAGGATGTAAAATGTTTGCTTTCTGGGGTTTTTTTTTTTGTTACATATGTTTGATAATGAAAATTTTATCAGTAGATAAGAGCTGGAGTAGCTACCATCCCACATTCCCCAAACATATCCAGATGGTTCGAAGACTAAATGGTGGAAAAACTCATTTTTCAATCAAGCAAATCAATCCACACCTTTATTGTACCATTTGTTTAGTAGGCTGACAAGAGTTGTCCAACATCCTTAAATATCAGTATTTAGGCAGCTGTTTAATTAAATTTTCAAGGCTGCATTTTGGTGGGGGTAATTCATTTAAAATGAACAACAAAACATAAGCTGTTTCCTCCCTCCTTTTCTCTTAGGAGATAATACTCTTATCAGTTGCTTCTGGCTCACCACAAATAATGGTGACAGCTTTAAAATGAGCTATTTGATCTTTTCTCCCTTCCCTTTCTTCCAAATCTGACTGAAATTAATGTAGGTCTTTTAGAACAGCATTGAGAGAGAGAGAGGTTTCTGAGCTCTTTTGTCATTCTCATTTGTAAACAGAGCCTATACAACAGATCACTCTAATAATAATGTGAATAATTTTACCAGAGATTTTATCATAGGATAAACCAACTTTACTCTGCAGGGAGGTATTAATTCTTGAAGCTTGCAATCATTTGACTAAAGGCTCTTCTTTCTTTGTTATTTTATCTGCATCTATTCCTATAGGCTTTTGTCCTTAGTGTGGGCTTGTAAAACTTCACCTCAATTTTTCAAGGGTGCCACAGTTAAAAAAAACCTCTGCTTAATCAGAGAAAAAAAATGACACACACTTATTGGGTCTGATAATTATTAACTATTTATATTACACCTAGAGGTTCCAACTGAGAGTGGGATACATAAAATTGAATCACTCCATCTCCCCAGGCTTGACTACCCTTGAGGTTCCTATCACTTACCTGTTCAGCCTATACCCTAAAACCTCTTTCTCTAGAGCAGTAGTTCTCAACCTATTTGCCACTATGGGCCATATATGCAATTCTCTATATATTATGTGGACTGCAGCAACTATATATATATATATATATATATATGTGTGTGTGTGTGTGTATATAGATATATATACTATCTGTATGGCCCAGAGGATGTCACATGAGCTACAGCTGTGGGATGATTGGACCACAAGCAGCCCTGGATTGAGGACCACAGCTCTAGAGCCACAGCTACTTCCACCTCCCCTATAGCTGGGTGACATAATGAGCCACCTGCCTCAATGAATCAGGAGAACCCATTCAATCCCTTCCAGCTGGATGAACATGTGAAAAGAAGGTAGCCTTGATATGAGTGGGGCAGTTCGGCTAAAGTTGCTGTGACTGCTACAATGGCTAATTTTGGCCCTTTGTTTCCAATACTGCATAAGCTACTTAAGGTAGAGAGAGCATTTCCTCCTATATGTTGTACAGCATTGAGCATGTTATTGTTATCAAATAAATAATAATAATCAACAGCCAAAAGGAGCTAGATTCATTCCCGGAGTAATTGTGTTTTCAATGGGGTTTCACCAGAGCGGACATTGGGCTAATTCCATAGAGCATTTTAAAATTCTTTTAAACTTCCTAATAGAAATTCCATTTGCATGGTAAACATACAAGAACAACTAACAAGATAATGCTTTCTCTGCCATTGTAATACTTCCTTTGGTTATATTCCAGATAAAATCAGCATCTATTGGTTGCAGTGGCTTATCAAACAAGCAACTAATCTTATCTGAATTTCACAAATACCTCAAATGGTCGCTAGTGACTTTGATTACTGAGAGACCAGCTCAAATCAGATTCCTTTCCTTAGAACAGTGGTTCATTCAGATCCCTCACTCTGTAAGATCAAAGCTCTTTCTTTCTCTCTATCTGCAGGGAAGCTCATTAGAATGATGTTGTCAGGGTTATAATCATGCAACAGTTTTACTTCTGGGTTATAACGCTCTTCCTTTCTTATCAGTCTGTGAGGTACAAAGTGAGAAGAACAAAGTAGGTATGACTGACATATGATATATTTAATACACTCAGTAGTTACTGTGGTTTACCACATACCTTGTTCAATTGCATCATAGTTTAAGCTATTTTGTGACTGTCTTAATTTTACAAAGCATTAGGAAGCTTTTTTACCTTTTGCTTCAAAATTGGCAGATATGTAAATGAGATGTTGTCAGTTTAAATCCTGGTTTGTTACATTGAATTTAATGATTTAATTAAATGATCTTGTGGGTTGTAAACTGAATCGATTTCAAAATTAATTCATTTAGCTTTTTTATTTTTTCTGCATCTCTTTAAAAGACAGAAAACTACATTACAATTTTTCTGTTGTGGGCCACAAAGGCAGTTTGTCTAGTGATTTAGACCACACATCTGGGACCTAGGACCTCTTAAATTTTAATCCTATCATTGCCACTGTTATGCTATATAATCTTGGACAAATCACTTTAACCTTTCTGTGTCTTTGTTTCTGCAAGACAAAAAACCCTCAAAGCTGGATTTCATCTTCCTATTCCCTACTACCCTACAAACGTTCAGAGTGCTTATTTTCAGAGTTTTGTTTCAGGGCCATCTCTAATTGTAATACCTTTGTATAATGATACTCATGTATAATACCTACATGGTACTATTAATAAGTTAATTAATTAGTTAATGTTTGAACAGGGGATTGAATATATATAACAATGTAAGATTTGAGTCTGCAATCAGATCCCTGCACTTTCTTGTATTCAGAGACCTATTAAATTCAGATGCAAGGTCCACCACATGCGTCTCATTCCAGGTTTGAGACCTAAATGAAAAGTACTATTATATTCTACGAAGCAGATATTATGAGTGGCTGTATGAACTACTTTGAAATTGCTACCGATTTATTAATTTGTTTTAGGTTCTTCTGACTAGCCACTCCTTCCCTGCATTAATTAATTAATTATAATATATGCTGAATATGAATTATTTTAAAACAATTATTCATGATCTTCTGGCCTCAAGACTGGTCTTTTGAGTTTCATAATAGAAGCATCAAGGGCAACAAAATGGATGGAAGACGTTGGAAGGGCACTAAGAAGAAAACATTGTTAGACATGTCTCCTTCATGGGCTACACACATAGGGTGAAATCCTGGCCCCATTGTAGTCAATGGCAAAACTCTGAGATCTGGATTTTGCTCACAGCGTTCATGTTTCTCAAATCTTTAATACACAGAAGGAAAAGGAAGTAACTTCTAGATTGCTTAAAATCAGTAAGCAGGCAACCATTTCCCCATGCCTGTAAGATCATCAGCAAACCTACCCTCATTCAAGTTGCTCAGCTATCCTAGTGTCCCCATAAATGCCAGCCAGCTGCCTTGTAGCTTGTAGTAAAGCACCACTGAGTGCTTTACTGCTCAGGCAGCCTTCTTTGAAGTCTGAGCTCAGGACCCATCTCTCAAAAGAACACCAGTGATGAATTCCCAGCTCCAGAATCATCTTCTTCATGGAAAATCAAACTTTATTTGGCACAGGGTAGCAAATAAAGAGGATAAAAGGATAAAAGTTTAGGATACAGCTCGGGTAGGCTCTAATCTTGGACACTATAGGATGAAGACTTTACATATTAGAAAATGCTATTCAAACCAACAAGCTCCAGCCTTTGCCTTTCACAGTGTTCCAGCCAGATGGATGTCTCTTCTCTCCTGTGTCATTCCAGAGATTGTAAATATTAGTTCATTAAGTGTAAAGCCAAAATTTTCAAACTCGGGTACCTCAACTAAGGCATCAAGAGAAAAGTGGCCTGATTTTCAGAGATGGTGGATACTACACAAATTCGAATTGACTCAATGGAAGATGTGGGGGCTGAGCACCTCTCAAAATCATGCCACTTTTATGTTGGTGTCTAACTTTAGACAACCATAATCAGAAAATGTTGGCCTTAAACTTCCATTTTTAATACTCCTTTGCAACAGGACTTTGTTCCTCATAAGACGTTAGATTGCACCATTTAGGCACATTCTTCCCTAAGTAGGGAGTGGCAAGCAGTCCTTCTCTCTGGGAGGCCATCATCTAGCTCTCTGTGCATGAAAACTGAACAGGCTGCACTCAGACAGTGTAATGTACCTGGTCTCCCTGGCATACCTGTTCTTTTCTGAGGTCCAGTATGGAGGAAGAGTATGATCCTGTCTCTTTAGAGCATCTCCCTGCTCTCTTGTGAGAGATATATACCTTGGGGGATACAGAGAGAGGCTTTCCAAATTGCAGGGAATAATATATTTTCTAACATCTATACAGGGTATGCAGAGAGGTTGGGGGAAAGGGGGCTTGAGGTGCTCACTTCAATCTGTGAACATCTCTGCTAGGGCCAGGATTAATCTGGGATATGATGCTTAGGGAATAGGAACTGCAGATTTTGCAATATCCAGGAAATTTCAGTTACTTCTTTATTACTGGCCAGTGCTATTTTCTGAAGTGGACTCTGCTTACATGTCCAATGCTGAAAATGTGTCCATATTTCTTTTTATAAAGCAACTAAGACTATCTGGCCAATTGGACTGCCTGATTGGCTGAACATTCAGATACTTCATGTTGGAAAAGAAATGTCACTTCATGAAATGGAACTGCCAACAGACTATTCCATTGCCACTGTTGAAGCGGGAAAGAGTCTCTATTTTTTCCTCTTATTTAAAAATAGAATAAATTATTATTTAAAAAAAACACTCTTGGCCATATATTAATAGTGGCTCCTAATTTCTTTTCAAGTAGGAATGTTGTCTTGTTCTTGGTTTGGATGAGGCAGAAATTGGCTTTAATTTGTAGTCCTTTGGTCTCCTCCAGACTGTTAATATCATATAACTCTAGTATTAGTAATAAATAATGTTAATGGTTAATATATTTAATTTATATTAAACACTCATCATTTTTCATCTTTTCACTTGTAAATTAAAAAGTCATTCTCAAAGGCAGGTTAGGAACATCATCCTCATTTTACAGAAGAGGAAAATGAACCACTGAGTTTAATTCACCAAAATGGCCATTAATATGTGATCTGCAGAACAAATGACAAAATTCAAGCAATATAGACTTGTCTAATTGTGTCAGAAATATGACTCTTAATGCTCTTTTAATGGAAAATTTTTAAATAGCCCTGCAAATCTGGTTGAAATCTGTCCTAACTGAAGTCAATGGGAGTTTTGCCATTGACCTAAATGGAGCCAGGATTTCTACCACAGTCTCTTTTGATTTTCTGATCAGCTGAACAAATTTGGACTGTATCTATTGAACTATGAAACAGTAGGAATAAACTTGGTACAATTGGGCAGTGGCTTTTATTTACTATATATACATATGGCACCAGCACAATGGTTGTGGTCTTTAGGTGCTATTGCAATATTAATCTTAAATAACAATAATAATATTAACAAATGTAATAAAATTAAAGACTTTCCTCAAATTTACAGAGTTTGGTTGAATCAAATTTCCCCCAGATGCTACCTAGATTTCATTAGAACCAGAAAGCAATAGAAATTCAAAGTGTGTGTATATGCTCCTTTTTCAACATATAAATTGACATTTAATACAATCAATAAAGGGGATGCGGTAATGGAGTCCTAACTTGGAGAAGTTCACACTGACTCTAAAGGTACAGCTATACTGCACGCTTCTTTCAGTGGCATGTAGTGTACCTATTGGTCTTGCCCTTCTCCCCCAGCTTAGGTGAATAAAGGCATGCCTGCAGGGTGTGGGCACATATCTGGGTACATTCTCTGTGCATCTCTCTATTCGCCTGACTCATGCTCCCTATCTACACTGCTATTTCCCTGAAGCAGGGAAAGACTCCAGCAGCTGGGAAAGGCTTTTACTAGGGGGAGCTGCTGCAACCTTTCCCTGCTGCCTCTCCTCTGGCAGAGTCTTTCACTGACTACACTGTATATCTACACACTGCAATGTGGCCACAACCTACTTTTCACTGTGGCCTGTGGCTACACATACAGTGCACACCTCTGAAACTGGTGTGTAGTGTCGAGGTAGCCTAATACATGTAAGTCCTGTGGCCTGAAGCCGTAGAACAGGGATCGAGATCTGTGAAAAGGGAGAAGAGTAGCCCAGATATGCCTTTAGAACTCCAGGTGAACAGAAGAAACAATGTGAGTCCTGTAGCACTTTAAAGACTAACTCATTTCTACAGGCATAAGCTTTCGTGGGCTGCAACCCACTTCGTCAGATGCATGAAATAGAAATCACAGATAGGAGGGGTGTGTGTGTGTGTGCGTGCGCGCGCACATACACACATACATCCAAGGGTAAGAAACAACAATGGGGAGGGGAGGTGCTAACAAAGTCCATTCCGTTAGAGTAGATGAGGCCTATTCACAACCCTTGATTAGAAGGTGAGAATGTGTGAACAGTGACAATTACTTCTTGTAATGAGAGAACCATTCCAAGTCCCTATTCAGACCCAGTCTGATTGTGTCAAGTTTGCAGATGAGCTCCAGCTCTGCAGTTTCTCACTGAAGTCTGTTTTTGAAGTTTTTTTTTGTAGCAGTATGGCAACTTTCAAGTCAGCTACAGAGTGTCCTGGGAGATTGAAGTGCTCTCTGACTGGATTATGGATGTTCCCATTTTTTATGTCTGATTTGTGTCCATTTATTCTTTTGCGTAGTGACAGTCCGGTTTGGCCAATGCACATGGCAGAGGGGCATTGCTGGCACATGGTGGCATATATAACATTAGTAGATGTGCAGGTGAATGAGCTGATGGTGTGGCTGATGTGGTTAGGACCTGTGATGGTGTCACTAGAGTCAAGGTACGGGCAGAGTTGGCAACAGGGTTTGTTGCAGGGATAGGTTCCTGGATTAGTGTTCTTCTTGTATGGTGTACAGTTGCTGGTGAATATTTGCTCATAGTGTGCCACTGACTTGAAGGTATAGATTGCCTCCAAATCTAAAGTAATCATGGGTCAGGACAAAGTCACAAAGTTCAGCTAACAGGTATGCCATATCATCATCAGGGAAAATATTCCTGATGACTTGTAGTCCATCTTGGTGTGGAATGTTGCTGTAGAGAGCTTCCACATCCATAGTGGTGAGGATGGTGTTTTCTGGGAGATCACTGATGGATTGTAGTTTTCTCAGGAAATCAGTGGTATCACAAAGATAGCTGGGAGTTCTGGTGGCATAGGGCCTGAGGAGAGAGTCCACATAGCCTGACAGTCCTGTTGTGAGAGTTCCAGTGCCTGAGATGATGGGGCATCCAGGATTCCCAGGTTTATGGATCTTGGGTAACAGATAGAATAACCTTGGCCGGGGCTCAGGGGGTGTGTCCATGTAGATATGTTCCTGTGTTTCTTTAGGGAGTTTCTTAAGTAGATGTCATTTCTTTTGGTATTCCTCAGTGGGATTGGATGGTAGTGGCTTGCAGAATGTGGTATTGGAAAGTTGTCTGGCAGCCTCCTGTTCATAATCTGACCTATTGATGATGACTATGGCACCTCCTTTATCTGCCTCTTTGATTATAATGTCAGAGTTGTTATTGAGGCTGTGGATGGCATTGCGTTCTGCACAGCTGGGGTTATGGGACAAGTGGTGTTGCTTGTCTACAATCTCAGCTTGTGCACGTCGGCGGAAACACTCTATGTAAAAGTGTTGTCTGTTTTTTCGACCATCGGGAGAATCCTTGCAGAATTCCATGCAGGTGAACAGAGACTCTCTAGGGGAGGAAGTTCTCTTCCTGCATCTGTTGGTGAGCAAGGGGAAATGAGTGAATGGGCCAGTCCTCATTTGCATTTCTGTTATGTGGCAGTTTGGGGCATTTTTGTCAAAATTCAGTTCATTTTTATGTTTGAGAGTAATAAAACACTATTACTCCTGTTGGGAAATAAAGAACGAGAACTACATCAAATGTGCTTGGGTGAAGGCTCATCCTGACTAAAAACTCAATGTTCCACCATTGGGTGGTAGAGAGAGAATTCTGCCAACCCTGGATGACAAACAGTGAGTGGGGATGCAGTAGAAGAGGAGTGATTTTCACAGGAGCAAATTACATTGCTGGATGCTCATAACTATGAGTGGAGGACTGAATTTAAGACTATGGCTAGGACATCCTTGGGGGTTGTAGAGAGAAGAATCTTGCTTAATAGCTATTGTTATAACTTTATTTATTCCATGACTTTCTGTTTCCCCCTTAATAAAGTTATTCTGGCTTTAGACCCCCAAACTCAGTGCTTGTGAGTGGGGAAGTATTGCTCATTAAAATCACCGAGGCTATTTAGTTTTTCCAGGTTTCTCAGTGGTGGCTTGACTGGTGGTATCTGTTAGTTGTTAAAAAGAACCTCTAGCTATTTGAACCTGGACTTTTTTTGCTACCGACAACACCTGGCAGAACGTCACATGTATGATTGCACCTGAGTGGAGTTTCAAGAACGTGGAATATTCAGGTTTGTGTAATCCTGAGGTACAGTCATTAATCTGTCTACAGCTGTAGGCTGTATTTCCTGGTCCATTCCTACTACCTTGCACAGTTTAGTATATGTGTGGCTTGTTGGACTAAGATTAATTTACTCAGGGCTGGTTTACATGGTGGTGGCGGTCAATTGGCAGATATGTTATATAGGTTGCGTACCTCCCGTCAACATATTTCTGTTGATGTACCATGCTGGTACCATTCTTCACAGCGCTGGGTCAACGAGAGAGGCCCTCCCGTCGATGCTGTCTTCCATCTTTCGGGGAAATGGACTAATTGAAGAGACCGGAGAGTGCTCTCCCATTGACTGAGTGGGTCTCCACAGTCTCAGTGGGTCTCAGTCGCTGCCACTGCATCGATCACTGCCACTGTGGCAGTGTAGAAATATCTTCAGCAGATGGGTCTACTGAATCTTTATAAAGGCAAAACACTCCACAAGTAGTGATGAATTCCTCACACATGGGAAGCGCATCAGGACAATCTCATCAGTCACTTCCAGCTGGTCAAAACAACTCCAACCCCTTTGTTACACAAATATATAACATTCTGTTATCTTTTTTTGTAGAAATATATTAATCTTTCATTTCCATATCAACTCTCTTCTCCCATCAGTATAGTTTTAGTGTTCAAACTGGTCTTTTCCAGCTTTTTCGTTATTTTGTCTTTTCTTGATCTCACAAATGTGATGACTCTGCAATTTCTTACACGCGTACAACGCAAAATATGATGACTCTGCAATTTCTTACACATGCACAGTTCTGCTTATGCAGTTAAACATTATCAGAATAGACTCTTAAAATCCACAGAAGTCTTCTGTCGGGCCTAAATATGCTTTCGCTCCCAACATGCCTTACATTGAAATGAGCGGTAAACTCACTGATACATATGATCTGTTTTCTGAATGCATGAAGACTAGTTTCTTGACTGTTATTTTAATAATGTCCTTTAAAAAACAGATACTACCTTTTACTTTCAAAATTCTGTTTGTGTTTTATACTGCTGCCCAACACCTTTCTATCTGAACACCTTCTATGTAAAAAAAAAGTCAATAGAGAAGTCCCTGCTGGTTTTCATAGAGTGTCTGTCTGCTTTTCTCTTATTGGGTTATAGCAATCTCTGTTTTTAGGAGGTGGTGTTGTGAATGTCATTTTGGTTATGGTGGAAAAGCTTTAACAAAAGAGGAAGGTTTTGTAGTGTTTTCTAAAGGTGATCAGACTCTGAATTCATCATACTTCCTCTGGGAGTTCATTCTAGAGTCAGATCCTTTTGACTCAAAATGCTTCATCTCTGACTCTCATGTACTTTGTTCTGGGATTTGTGATCTGAATTTTTTTAGAGGAGCATAACTGTCTTGCTGGTTGATAGATGGAAATGCAGTCTCTAATGTAGCTGGGATTTGATCCATTAATTGCTCTGAAGATTAAGACCAAAAATTTAAGTTGGCAGTAGCACAGAACTAAAAGCCAGTAGAGCAATTGTAGCTTGGTCATGACATGCTAATAGTGGTCTAACCCCTGGAATGGTTACAACTACTGTAGTAAGTGAAATGCAAAATACCAGTTCAAGAAATGATTCGATTAGTGAGCTGACACAGAATATAACCCATTGAAGGAACTGTTAAAGTTGAGAGAAAAGATCACTAATTTTGAGGATAAAAATCCAAAGTAAATGATCAAATAAAATAAAAAAACTATTAAAAAAGACAGGAAATATCAATTTAATCATAACTGTACCAGAAACCTAGAGAGGACTGCAGAATTAGTCAACTTTTCAAATTTCAACATTTCAGTGAAATGTTGAAATTTGAAAGAAATTTAATTAAAAAAAAACTGCTCTTGTTTACTTGACCAACTGAAGAACTGGTCAATATATTTAATTTAAAAATGTCATTTTGGAAAAAAAAAATTCTTTCCCCTGTATCCTTTACTTTTAACCAACTTTATTACTCAACTTATTTAGGCCCTTCAGGTTGTTTCCCAAATTTATTTAGGCTTGTTAGGATCTGCTTAGCTTCATAACATTTCTAATGAGTAGTTAAATGATTGTGAAAGGACTGAAGTCTGCAGAGAGTGAGAGGTCCCCAGCTAACCTACAAAAATTTTCTAGCAACTAAGATTCCTAATTGGGTTTAAAAAACTATTCTGGGCCACAAAACTGCCTCTACAATGGAAAGGTTTATTTTTGAGGTTTACTGCAAGATTCTAATCAGAATCTGCTTTCCCTCACCATCACCTTCTTCCCTATTTTGTTTCACCTGCCTGGCACGCTGCTGACTCAATCTCTCCATCTTTTTCCTACTGCCATGTGCAGCAGGTTATGGTTATGAACCCAGTGAGGTGTTCCAAGGAAGTGTGACTTAACACATTAGCACTTCTTGCTGTACATTTAAAGGCATAAGCCATAGCACATTACATTCAGTGGTGGGGGGAGAATAATTCACCAGTCACTATGACACAACAGGGATAAAGTTTACACATGTGAAGTGGGAAACACGTGTGAAGTGGGAATTTTACACAGTCAACTGTCAAGTAAATGTCTCTTTGTTCATCTCTGAAAATGATGGAACTTAATGAACATGATTTCTGGCTAGCAGGGGGAAGGAGGAAAGAAGGCTAACCTTAGTTTCCATGCATTAATTCAGCTATATCCATTTTTTTAAAGGATTCTGCTTAAATGTTTAGTTCACTTGCCTCCCAAATGATACAGATGGTTCGAATATTGTTTATAACTTGTTTTCAACATTAAAAGTTTGAAAATATCCCATTAGAGATATCGTATAACTAAAAGGCTGAATTAAAGAAGGATGACAGGAATCTGGCAGGCAATGGCCGTATACCATTGTTTTATTTTTTAAGAGTATAGAATTACCTTTTTATTCCAAATACTAACTTGCTTTAACCAGCACGTACTTTTTTAAAGCAGCATAACAAATATGTAACATTACACACACTTAGATATTAAAAAATATCACTGTGCCCTGTGTAATTCCATACATATCCCTGACTTTCCTTTCCAAGCTTAAAAACCAAATCTTTTTCAGCTGAAACTTGTCAGCTGATTTGAGGTACAATATATTTGGGACTTTCTCACAAGTTATATTACAGATTGGATTTTATAAAGGAAGTTAGCCATAACTTTGTGATCTAAAGCTCCTGGAATAATACCTAGTGCTTTTAATTCATAGATATCAGAGGAAATAAGTATCATTTTAAAGAGGAAACTGAGGTGCAATGATTTTTCCCCAAGATCACTCGTCAGGTGAGTCTCAGAGCCTGGTATAGGACTTGGTCCTAGTATACGGAAGTGCGCTATTTATTGTGCCACATACAGACTCAATGGAAGGAAATGAAAAATGAAGTCAATGGAAAGACTCCCATTGATTTCAGTTGGCTTTTTTGATCAGGCCCTGCATTATTAATTTCTGGCTAGTGGCAGATATCGAAGTGATGAGCAAGCTTCTAAGACACAGGTGAGGGGATGAAGTAATGCCCTTAGATTCATGCATAGTGACCACATACATGTGGATCTCCCCACTTCCACATGGAAGAAGTACTCTGCCACCTCCACAGCACCTTTCCCCCTTTAGTAGGACCCCATTAAACACATCTGGGAATGTGAAACAAGGGTGCTTGGGCAGGGATGAGTACAACTTTGTGTCATCTTTTCTATCTCTTCTGTGAGCGCTATCCACATCAAAGTTTCCTCTGTAACAGTGGTCCTCAGGTCATGGAGCTGTCCTTCTAGGAATCAGAAGAAATTGTTGGGAGCACATCCTCAAAATCCTGTGCCTTCATACCTGTTCTGTTGCCCTTACTCCTCAAATAGAGACAAAAAGACAGAGTTTTTCTTGTTGGCCACTGCCCTAAGAACTTTGCTTGGGGTAATTGTTCATGGCAGCAGGAGTTGCCTCTGTAAATGGAAATAGGGCTAAAGACTGTATTTTCCTCTTCTGCAGGCTTTTGATGGGTTTAGTAGGGTTACTGTGTTCATGCATCTTTGTCCTTCCCGTTCCTCTTGTGTTGTTTCCATAAACATATCCGCAAGCCCCTGTGTATAGCAGGTGGTAGGGGGCAGATCCCTGTGCCCGGCCTCAGAACTGGAGAGGCAGTACCACGTAGGCTGAAATCTATATGTGGAGGCTCCGATCTATGTGAGGATCCCTAAGAGTACAATGCAGTCTGCTGTATAGTGGAATATATTTTAAGCGTTCCCAGTATAGCTTGTGACAAAAATTCAAATAGTGAAATTAATAAAGGCAAAAATCATGGAACTCATGTGGATTTTTTTCTGGTTTTTGACTAAGTACAGTGCTGGGTTTTTATATATATATATTGAAATGAATTTTCAAATTTAGAAATTTAGAAAAAAAAATGTTTTCCAATAATTTTTTCCCACTGCATATAGAAATGTCTAGCAAACATTTCTAGGCCTCCTGTAGTCTCTTATAAATGTGATTTCTTCCACTTGATGATGCTTTATGCTTAGACAGCTACAGAAATGTTTCCCTTTTGCGACACTGAGGTGCAGTTTTTTGCTGATATGTTAATGCTGCTCTGAGCAATAGTCACGAACAGAGTTTGAATTTTCAGAGTGGGAGTAATAGTTTCAAAGTGATTCTTTGGCTTTGCCATGTCTCTTCCCACATTTCTCCTTTATGGCATTCGATATTTGGTGAATGTCCTGGTTGGGATGACTTTTTTGTGCTCCAAATTGATTTAGCAAACCAATAATTAGGAAGTTTGAGCTTGTGCCTAGACTTTGGAGACAAGTTTTGTAGGTTAAGCGTGTATAATAGGGGACCATACCTTAGGATTTAGGACAGTGGTTCTCAACAAGGGGCATACATCAACTCATCTAGATATTTACCTACTTTTACAACAGGCTAATAAAAAGCACTAACAAAGTCAGTACAAACTAAAATTTCATATAAACAATGACTTGTTTATATTGCTCTATGTACTATACACTGAAATGAAAGTACAATATTTATATTACAATTTATTTATTTTATAATTATGGTAAAAATGAGAAAATGAGCAATTCTTCAGTAATAGTGTGCTGTGACACTTTTTTGTATTTTTATATCTGATTTCATCAGCAAGTAGTTTTAAAGAGAGGTGAAACTTGGGGGGTATGCAAGACAAATCAGACTCCTGAAAGGGGTCCAGTAGTCTGGAAAGGTTGAGAGCCACTGATTTAGGACACTTTAGGCTTTCGGTTACACATCCTCCGCTGTAGAAAAACCATCATAATCTGACATCACGTAACACATCCTGTTTTACGTTGACATTGCACTGCATTTCCTCATTCCAGCTATTTTGTGTAGACTGCTTCATGCTGCAACTTGGTGGCAACAGTGCATCGCCAGGACCCTCATGAGCCCTTTCTCATTTCCTCTTTCCCCACAGAATGTGAACTTGCCACCAGATTTTAATGGCTACTGCTGGACAGGACCAATTAATTTACTCTTTTTCTCACTTCTTTCATGGGTCTGTCATCTATTGTTGAAAACATATAAAGAATTTCACATTCTGATGTAATCTAGTGTAACTTGTCCAAAACAATATTAGATTTATTCCATTTGCTATAAGAAAAATATTGCTAGAATGCAGCCCTTTTGGCAAAACTTGTCTCATAGTTCTGGGCAAGGATTCAATCACCTGTTGCTAAGATACTTCAAAAATATTGTCTGTTTTTAAATGTTCCTTTTTAATTGAATAAACTGTTACTTTGAAAAATTGGTGCAGAGGCTTAAAAGGTCTTTCAAATCATAACTTTTTAGGAGGATGAGCTTCAGAATGGTTTAAATGAAACAGCTGCAGCTTTTGATTCTATTCTTTACTTCAGCTTTAGAAGTTGCATTCAGACAATGATCGCTTCTAAATTGAGAATGGTGTTGTTGGAACAGCATAAAACAGTCCTATTTTACATTCTGATGGTAAATAGATTTGGTCAGCGCTATCCATATCAGCTGTGTGATAACAAAATCAATGACATAGGCCTGAATGTAGGGACTTTGAGAAGGAATGAGAATACAATTTTGTGACCATGGTATTCCTGTTATATTCACTCAAGTCCATTTAACTAGATGGATGTAAAACGGGTGATAATGTATGTCTATCATCGTGTACTTAGAATAAACAAATTAATGTTCTTTAGAGAAATTACCAATATTATTTCAAAATCAAACTTTCCCTCAGGCTCTGTTGTTGGAAGGAGAGGATAGATCATACTACCTTTAGAAGGGGACAGAAATCAGCAAATGGCTAAATCATGTCCCAATGTGTGTGAAAGCCAGAGTTGATATTAGTAGGGTTTTACTGACAGTCTGGGTTATTTCCTATCTTTTTCCAATAGAATTTACAGGCCAAAGGAGTGTTCTGCTTACCTAATAAAATTGCACTTAGTATATTAACACTTCTCAGCTGTGACAATCTCAGGTAAATACTGAACTGGATTTTGAAGTCTAAGGAGACTTAAGGAGCTGTCTTTCTAATTTTTCCCTTGTAGTATGCAAAGAGCAGGGCGTGTTTCATTCTGCTTCCCTGATTGTTTTGGTGAGTGATAGTACAGGGCTCCAGAATGGGTTTAAATTTTACCCTTGGCTAGAGAACACTACCACAGCAAGTTCTTCATGCAAGAAGGAGAATATATATTCCTGCTGGTGGGCCAGGAAAGGAGAAAGGAAAGACTAGCCAATCAAATTCCTCATCAAATAGAAAGATGGAACTGATCCACAAAATTCAGAATTGGATTTACAAAAAGTTTCCCCCATAGTTAACTGCTGGCTGGCTACTGGGATCCAGATTTTATTCTGTTAGAGAGAAAAAGACCTGCTGCAAATCTTAGATCCATATTTATGTTTTTACGTTCTCCCTCAAAGTTATTGGGCTTTAAGATAGAATTTTGGTTCAGGACCCTTTCTAAACTTGAATAGATTTTGGTAGCTTTTATTTTATATGGTATTTTAAGACTAGTCAGGTAAAGAAAAATGATTTCAAGAGCCAGACCCAAAATAGCACATTTTAAGTGATGATTTTTTCTTTCCAGGTGGTTTCTCTATTGACTTTTTATTACCCCATGAATCATAGATTCATTTAGGCTGGAAGGCACTGCTGGTGGGTCATGCAGTCCATCCCTTTGCATCGTGGCAGGATAGATTACATTATTCCTAAACCATTCCTAAATAGATGGGTGGCCTAACCTTGAATATCTCCAGTGATGGCGATTCCACAACTTCTTCTGGCAGCATGTTCCACTGCCTAACTGTTCTTATACTTTCTCAAGTTTTTCCGAACATTTAACCTAAGTTTTCCCAACTGTAGTTCAACCTCCATCACTTTTTGTTTTATCCTGAGTGACTAATGAGAATAATTAGTCTTCATCTGCTTTATCTAACATCTTTTCATGTATCTGTAGAGCTGTGCAAAATGCTTCTCTTTGTTGAAACTTGGAGTTCAGGCCAGGGTCACAGAAAATTTGCTAAATTTTGCAGGCCTGTTGGACACTGAAAATATAGCGAATTTTAGGTTTTGCTTGGTTCTGATGTGTATCCAGTGATGCTGGATGATTTTAATTAGATTGCACTTTGAAACTGTAAATTCATTTGGATTTAAGTAAAACTAGGTTGGTTATAATCCACAAGGATTACAACCAAATGAGATGTTGGCATAAACTACTGAATGTCACACAGCTCTGTGGTTGTGAGCAGCTCTTGTGTAATACTTAATGAAAATGCTACTTAGCATTTACATATCACTTGTTATACTGTAGATTTTCAAGTGCTTTGCAAAGGACGGAAAGAACCACCACCCCAGTTTTATAGATGAATAAACTGAGCTACACAGAGAGGAAGGATTTGTTCCAGAATGAGTCCACGGCAAAGCCAAGACTAGAACCCAGCTCTCCTGACTCCCATTCTGTGCAGCTTCTCCCTCAATTTCCTTTTGCTCATGTTCCGTTCTTTTAACCATTCATATTTTTCCAAATGATTGAGGCATGATCTTGAGAGTGGTGCTGAATTCCCACTGATCCTCAGCACTTCTTACAGAAATGAGCAGGTTTTGTCTTCCTGTGAACTCTTTTTCTCTCCCCTCTTTTAAAATATTATACCCAAAACACAGTACTCTAACACATGTCTGATGCAAATTAAACTAGTCGAATGACTTCTGTTTTACATCTGAAACTTATATTGATATAACCTAAAATATTAGTTGCTGTAAGATGATACACGAGTTTCAGCGCCTATTTTAATAGCACAACCATTCAAATAAAAAAAAACGCTAGTGGGTCACTGCAGTTATTGAAGCTGTCCCAATTTATAGCAGCTTAGGATCTGCTCCAGCTGCTTTGGAGACATCAAATCCACTCCTTCAATGGAGCAGGATATGCTATAAATTGTCAGAACACAGGAGTAGTAATATAGACACTTTTAATTCTATTCTTTTGCTAAGCTTTAGAAATTGCATTAAAAAAAAACCCCCTATATATACACAGAGTTGGTTTAAAAACAAGTATATATGACTTACCAGGGAATGTTGCCTTTCCCCCCTTCCCCATTTCATAGGGTTCAAAACGAACCAATTTTCCATTTTTACCTGAATTTGTACCGACATTTTTCTTTCACTGAAAATCTGGATTCCACTTGAAAAAAAATTCAAACTTTGATAAAATTAATAAATAGTTTGATGGATTGAATAAAAGAGGCATACAATATTGTGGAAAAACCAAAACGTTGATAACACTGACAATTTTCTGTACAAAATTAAAATAGGCCATTTTTTAAAAATATTTTTGTTAAATAATGTTGAGCAGCTCCATACATAAACATCGTTTGAACAAAATGAAATTATCCATATTTACCATCTAGTAAATCAGATATTCTGTCCTCAATTAGTGGCCAATCCTGGCTTGTTTAGGGAAAGAGTGAAGCTTTCGTAATAGAAGTTATGAGTTACTAAACAATACAAGGAAACTTCTTTCGGCCCCAGCAAAAGATTACACTTATTCAGCAAAATGTATAGTAATGCTCTTGCTGTATTTAGGGCCATTACTGTAAAATACTATTTTCTCTGGTTGGAATACCTTGTGCCCTGAATTATGAGAATTAATAGCTTTTATGCCATTTTATATAACTAGGTGCCATTTGTTGTCCTATAGATGTGTCTAATACATGTTTAAACCTTATGAAACTATGATTTTTGTCTCCATATTTTACTATAGTGAGTCCTGCACCTTAATTAAAAATAGGACTGAAATACATTATTTCCTTTTATCCATTATAAAATTACTGCAATTTAATTAGAAGTCTGTTTTTCTGGCCTCCACATGAAAACTAAAGAACTGTTCTTAGAAACTAAGATGAGGGGTGCTATAAAAAACATTGCAATAAGTGAGTAAGAACACCCATTTTTTTCCTTTTCTGTGCCATTCATTGTTATTTTCATGTTCCGTTTCTCCCTATTATCTTCTCCAGTTACAACTTTCATTCCATTGGCTGGAATGGCTGTTAAGCCAGAACTAAGAACTGAAGCCATTAAGCAGTTATTCCTCTTTTGGTTTATGGGACTGAAGAGCCTTTAAAGAAATCATTGTATTTTATTCAGTAGGGCTGGCTCTGATAATCTATTAAATGAAATCTATATGGGGGGAGGTAGATAACCATAAATAGGTTCTCCACCTGCACACATGCATAGGGAGGTTGTCCAACTCTTACGCATGTCAAATGAATTGAAACATTATAAATAACTCTGCTGGCAAACTTGCAAACAGTAACTTTTGGATTAAACTGCAGCTTTTGCACAGGAATGCTTGTTGTCAGATCAGTGAATGGTACAGTTCACTGGGTTTAAGGTATGTCATTGAGTCCACTACTTCCCATAACACCATCAGATTTACTCCTGCTCAGTCTCATACAGGAATTAGTCAACACACTTTAAATAAATGGAATTCTCTGTATTTATCCCCCACCCCCTAAAACAGTGATTAGCCAGCAATCAGATCATGTAGAGCACGTCTACATTCCACTACGACACACATGGCTGACCCAGGCCAGCTGACTTGGGTTCATGGAGCTCCGGCTGCTGGGCTGTTTAACTGCGGTGTGGACATTGTTGCTGCAGCCTGAGCTCTAGGACCTCACAGGGTCCTAGAACCCAGGTGTCAGCCTGGACATCTATGCTGCAATTAAACAGCCCAAGTTTAGGGTGACCAGATGTCCCGATTTTACAGGGACAGTCCTGATATTCGGGGCTTTGTCTTATATAGATAGATGCCTATTGCCCCCCTGCCCCGCCCCAGTTTTCCACACTTGATATGTACCTGAGCTCCGTGAGCCTGAGTCAGCTGGCACAGGCCAGCTGCGGTGTTTTAATTGCAATGTAGACATACCCTTGGTATCACACAAATTACACAACAAACATTCGCAGAAAAATCTTCAGCATGAAACTTGCCCAGGATCAACATCGACCTAAAAGGCCATGACTTCAGAGCATATACACAGAATTTATACCTTTGGAGGCGCAGAGAATGTGATTTGAGACTTTCTATGAGATTAGGAGAAGGAAAGGGTAACCAGAGCTAGCGTGTGGCACTTACCATGCATCTAAAATCAGCTATTTAGGATCTTGCTACATTACAATTATCTCAGTCAGAGAACAGGGTTACCGTGGGATTCATCCCTAACTGTTATATCTTTCAATGAAAATTTTCATCTGAAGAATTGATGTTTAAGTTTAAAAATAAATAAATACATTTTTTAAAAAAACCAAAAAAAAAATTGATTAAAACATTTTAGGCTTTTGAAGCACGTAGCCAAATTTTAAATAGTTTTTTGAAAAATTCATGTAATTTTTTTTGGCATTTTATTTAACGCTATCTAGTTATAATTTACAAACACTGTTAAAGTTGTAGTGCAGAGCAGATCCCACCTTGCCTCTGGAAAATCTGGGTTAAAACCCTGGATAATTGGGACATTAGTCTGACTTTGGAGATATGGTTAGGACTAGTCTACAATATAATTTTTAACTGTTATCAGACAGCCCTGTTGTAACAGAGTCCCTTGACTCAGTGATAGGAAGAGTGCAGATCGGACTTTAGTGGGCAAAGACAGGAAATAAATCATCACACTGTCTTTTGTTATATATTTTCCCCAATGGGACTGAAAGACCTTATTGGGTGCAGTATTTGTGCATTCAAACCAGCTGAAATAGTCATGCCATTAACACTCTTCCTCTGTGTATTTCAAAATAAATACAATAAAAGATGTTTGGCAAACTTCGTTAAAGGACCAAGAGGGTGCTTTCATGGTATCAGTGTCTCGGCTGACAGCTGTACCTGGGAGTACATGGTCTAGTGTTTAGGACCTTAGACTGGGATCCGAGATCTGGATTCGAAGTTCACTTCTGCTACTGACCTGCTGTGTGACCCTGAGCAAATTTTCCTTTGCACCCATTGTTTTATCCAGACTGCAATCTCTTTGAATATATCTTACTATGTAGTGTTACAACACCAAGCACAATGGATCCCATCTGAGTAAGAATAATAAATAGTAAGTAAACAGGTCACCCACCTGCTGTTCAGACTCATTTTATGTGTGTCCAGACATTTTAAAAGGCATTGAAAAGATTGAACTGAAGACTTTATTAAGAAAATCAGAGAAAGGCAAACAAACTAAATGGATGCACAATACAAGCAGATATGCATGTATTTATGCGTTGGCCTCATTTAGAAATGGGTCCACCCATCTGACCACCTCTCTATTCCAGTCATCTTTAAGATTTGGTGTCATTAATTTTTATCACTGCCACGTCCACCCCTTTCCAGATTTTAATTTGAAATGTGTGTTTTTCCTAAAACACAGCATTTAATCTTGTTTGTTTGTTTTGATTAAACAAAGATGTTCTGCTCCTTTTGTAGAAGTGATGTCACCTAATTGGCTACATCTTGGTTTAGCCTCTAAAGCCATAAAATGTGATTCTATACTTCATAGCTTTTAAGCTTGATTAAAGCAAGCTCCTCAAGTTGTTCTGTAATAGCAGGGCTCCCTAGAAATTGAGAGAGATATTTTAAAAAAAAATCTCTACCCCCTTTTGTAGTTACAGGAAACAAAGCATTAAAGTTGGGGAGGAGGAAGGAGAAGTTCCTTTTCTGTCCCCCCAAAAATGTGAACCACAGAGGATTGTTTTCCTTTCATGTGAAAAGATTTTCAGTGTTTCATTTCCTTAGCTTTCTATATGGTATAAGCAATACTCTTAAATCACTAGTTAGCGGTTTTGATCTCAGTCTCATCATCTAATTATTTTTACAACGCATTCTTGGAAGAGTAGGAATGGTTCTGCCAAGAGATGTTTCACAATAATTAGAAGCCCCAATGGGTCTCTTAAGAATATTTAAAGGGTTCCATATGCAGACTGTTCCATGGAACCGTCCTGACCGTTTGAAACAATAAGTCTTGACAGCTCAAGTTGCATTTTATTATAGCAAACGGAACTTGTTCCAGCCAATCATGTTTCTGGATGGTCAGCCATTATTCACTGAGAAAGATAACAAAGGAGAAACCTCAGTTAGCCAAAATGGTCTTATTTGCACAAATATAAGCTGCTTTAAAAGTAACTTTGTGGGTGAAGAAGTTTCTGGCTGCACAGTAAGTCAATGTTACATGCCATTTGCAGTGAAGCAAATCATTAATAGCAAATTGATCAATACTTACTTTACTGCCCCAATAGTCGACGGATAAATTCTAATGACCCATTTGGCACTAATGCAGGAAAGCAGGTTTTCAAAGTTAAATGTGTGTGCATTGAAACCTGACTGACAAATGTGTGCCAATACCCAATGTGTGCACACAGCTCATGCACTTGCACATGGAAGTGGTGGAATTACTTGGCAGACAATGATACAGAGGCAGCCAGCAAGCCCTTTTCCACAGAATGGAATTGATACAAAAGTGTTTATAATAAGAAAGCAATGTCAGTTGATATAAGCAGAAAAAGAATCCTGAGGATGGGACCCAAGCTTTCTGAAACCCTCTGAGTCTTATGCAGTCAATCTATGGGCTTTGCTTATGCAAGGTGAGGGGGAAACTGAGCTGTGATAAACCTTGGTCATTAAGAATAAGGAACAGCTGCTACTATCTAACTGGCCATGTACTTCAGGAAATATGGCATTTGCACACATACCTGGAATATTTGGGTGCCTGTTCGGCCTGCTCAGATGTGTGCAGGCAACTGCACATCCCTAAACTTGGAAACGTGGCTCCTAAGATCTCAGTATTAAAATACAGATCTATCCCTCCTGCTGCAATTGTAAATGTATTGGCTTCACATCTGCACTTATTTGAAGTAAGGACCTTGGCAGTTGTGCAGCAGCAGGGGTCCATTTTCTCAAGACAGCTTGACAAAGCCCTGGCTGGGGTGACTTAGTTGGGGTTGGCCCTGCTTTGAGCAGGGGGTTGGACTAGATGACCTTCTGAGGTCCCTTCCAACTCTAATCTTCTGTGACTTCAAAAAACAGTGAATTACAGCAGTAACCTTTGTTAGCTTTTCTTATTTTTAATTTACATTTTTAATATTTATTCTGTTACTTGAGAGATGCAACTTTGAAATTCTCAGCCCTTTTCACGCTCAACTGTACTTGTCAGGGTTTGGAACTCACCAGGTCTGAGTAATGTGGTTGTACAAATTGCAGGCATAGCCTAGATTTTGCACTCGTTAAACAAATCACTCAATTTCTCCTGCAGGATTTACATGAAGAAATCTCTTCCCTGAACACAGACTGGATATCTAAAGCTGCTCTGGAGCCATTACCGCAACCATACCTGCATCTGCTATATCTCCACATCCTGTCAGCCTTAGGAACAAACTTCTAATTTTTTTCTTTAATGACCTATGCACAAAAAATAGAAGTGTGGTCATGACATTTTCTGATGACACAAAATTGGGACAGATCAATACAGCAGAAGGTAGGAATATTGTACAGGAAGAATATGATAGTCTTAAAGACTGGAGTAATAGGAGTGGGATGAAATTTAAAAGTTGAAGTGCAAGGTCATGCACTTAAGGTTAATCATAAGAATTCCTTTTATATACTGGGGGCTCAGCAGCTGGAAGAAACTGAGAAGAAGAAAGGCTTGAGTGTGTTGGTCAATCACAGGATGACTATGAGCCATCAATATGATGTGGCCATGCAAGTGTCTGGCAAGGTATTTTCAGTAGAGATAGGGAAATATTAATGCCCTTGTATAAGGCCCTGGTAAGAACTCATGGAATATAGTGTACAATTCTAATCACGCATATTCAAGAAAGATGTATTCAAACTGGCACAGATGCAGAAAAGGAATACTAGGTCATCAGAGAAATGAACAGTCTATTTTATGGAAGAAATTGGCTTGCTTAGCCTAGCAAAAAGAAGGCTGGAAGGGGGTATAATTGCTCTCTATAAATGTGTTGGTGGGTAAACCCCAGGGAGGGAAAATTGCTATTTAAGCTTAAAGGAAAATGTTGGCAAAGGGTATAAACTGGCCATGAATAAATTTAGGCTGGAAATTAGAAGAGGTGTTCTAATTATAGAGGAGTGAGATTCTCCTCCTAATAGGAGCAGAGGGGACAGACAATCTAACTGGTTTTAAGATGGAGCTTGATACATTTATGAACGGGTTTATATGACAAGGTTGCCTATGATAGCAGGGGACAGGACACAGTGACTGAAGCGTTCCTTTCCAGTCTTGTGTTCTGATATGGGAAATGGCCAGTGATTAATGGTATTGATTGATGGTATTAACCATCATCTTGGTCATTGCTAGGATCTCTGGAACTAAAGCATGAGCCCTGCAGCTTCTAAGGACTATCTCCCCCACTGAAGGCTCTAATAGGTTTTAGTCCTTCAAAACTCATAGCTGAGTTTTCCTTATTATTACAGCTTCATTGCCATCTTAGATTCAGAACCAGAACAGAGGCTGGGCTGCTCAGCCATTTCTTTATACAGCTCAAGCCTTTGATTTTTGCCTCCTGCAACAGCTAATCTGAGAAAAGGGTGATTTTCTGCTGAGTATAACTTCAGAAGGCTGTATTTTTGCATAACTGGAGTTGGAGAATTTGCTATCCTCTCCTTAGGGATTCCCCATGAAAATTGTCTCTAAAGTCCATACTTGTCTGACAATTTTCAATATAATCCTTTGAACTTCCAGGTGTCATATCTACCATATCTCCCCCCTAGGGAGGGTACATGCAACCCCGGCTCACAATAATACCTAAACTTAATGCAATTCAAGGATATTGTGGGAAATTGCCATATCTCTCACAATGTCCATGTGCATAGCAGAACGACCCCATTTCTGATATAACCAGAGACCTCCACAGGCAGGGAAGTTCTGGTTTTCCACACACCAAAGAAACTATTTATTTGTTGGGTAGGGTTTTCAGAAGTGCTGAGCAATGGCTTAACTTGGCTTCTATTGGAGTCAATGGAAACCTCAGTGGGAGCAGAGTTAAATCCCACCCTGCATCTGAAAGAGAGAGAGAGAGGAGAGCACAGTTCCATGTACCACCACCATAACATGCTACATCAACTCTACTTGACCTGACGGGAGCTGCCTTTGCAGACAGAGATGCCTTAAAACTTTAAAGGTGAAGTACAGAAAAAAAGTCGTAACTTATCTTACTGCTACACCATAATAAAGCAAGCTTAAACTATTAGGTCAAATTCTCTGATCTGTGTTAAGTAGGAGGTTAGACTCCTAGATGATCATAATTGTCCCTTCTGGCCTTCAGATCTATGAATCTAAGTAAAAATGTTTGATTCAGCGTTGCTCTACCATAGTTATGATTTGCAATGTGATCACCTACCTGATTAAGAAACCATTGTTTACAGGGTTTGAAGACTGAATTAATTCTTCATTGAGCCCTTATTCTCTGTGCTGAGATTGATGGTTCATGTTAGAATAAAAACCAAGCAAGAAACCACAAGGCTCCTCACAAAGAACATAATTACTACCTAATCTGAACTGAGCTGCCAGCAAGTGGTAATACTGATCAGAAGAAACATGACATTTTTTCCTTTAATACTTTCCCAGAGGCTTTTAGTATCTCAGAATGCAATGGCTGCTCTATGGACTGAGGGTGCTCCCCTTTAGCAGACAGCAGTCTCATTTATATATACAATAACTTCCCTTACCTCCTTTGGATCAAACCAGCTCATTTTTCAGGGACAGAAATGAGTGGAAGCAGCAAGTCAAAAGAACAAAGTCTAGGATACAGGTTTACATAAGTGTCTTGCATGGAGAGTGGGACCTGGGATTTCTGGATTCTGTTTCCAGTTCCATTATTATAAATAACCCAGTGACAGCAGGCAAATCATTTAAGTTCTGTATGCCTCAGTTTATCACCTATAGAATAAATATTCTATTAGCAGTTTAACAGGGTTTGCTGTAAGGCTTATTAAATATTTTGTAAAACATGTAAGTCCCTAGGTGAATGGCATTGTAAAGAGTGAACCATTACACTGATGTAAAAATGCAATTACTCCACTGGTGACAATGAAATTATTGCTGCTTTAATAAAGAAGGAGCAGATTCTGCAACCCTTACCACTGAATTTGACCCTCCTGGAATGTGGCATTTACCGTAGGTGAAAAGTATTAGAACTAGGGATGATGTATGCTGATTTCAGAAAAATGCAAGTTCGAGGGTGACTCTGCAACTCCCTGGCACGTAGATTATTTTCCAAGTAGGACTTTAAGAATTGATATAGTAACACCTAATGTTCAGTGTAATTGACTATATTGCATTTGATTTTTTTCCCCTGTCGTATCTACTCACTTCCAGAAGACAACATAATTCCAGATTTTAGTTTACCCCTAATAACTATTATATAGCACAGTACAGTATCAATCTCTGTGATTAGCCAAGAGCCTGTCACTTCCTGGATAGCAGTACTCTTTTTGGCTTCCTGCCCCAAACTATCGGGATACAATTTACAGATTTAAAGAGTGAAATGGCCTGAATGGTAACTCTGACCTTTTCCTTAACATGATGCTAACGTGCTAAGCGGGAGATAGCTTTGCAGTTTAACTTAAAAGAAAACCACAAGTTGTGTTTGCTTTTCGTTATCCACAAACTGTTATTCTGTAATAACAGAGGGAAAACCCTTTTCCAAACATCCTTTCCAGTGGTTGCAAACTAGAAATAACTTCCAACCACTAAATGTTATTTAATTTTTTTTGTTTTGTTTTTTTTTTTAGTAATTTTTCATGCGGACCATGGATTCTACAGCAGAGCAAATGCACTTCTGGGAAAATGTCTCTTTGAATGTAAAGCAAACTAAACTGATGAACAGAAATATATGATAAATTGCATGCATACACCAAAGACAGCAATTTATAAAATATGGCTCAATGGCTAGAACAGAAGGACTATGAGTCAGGACTTCTAAATTCTTTTCCTGACTCTGCCACTGACTTGGGGTGTCATCTTGGGCAAGTTGCTCTTAACATTTGTATCTCACTTTATCCAGGTTTAAGGGAAAAAGGATGATCCAATGGTTAGGGTGTGGGCTGGACACCTGGATTCAGTTCTCTGTTCTGCCTACACTCTAATGTGTGACCTTGGGCACATCATTAAGTCTCTCTGCCTCAATTCCAGATCTGTAAAATGGGGATAATAACACTGCTTTACGTCACTCATAGGGGTGTTCTGAGGATAAATACATTAAAGGCTGTGAGCCCTCAGATGCTATGATAATGGGGAACCTTAAATAAGAAAATTCTGTAAGGTTCCTTACTCACAAGTGTGTTTTGAGACTTAATGGTGGCTTAATGTTGGCAAAGCATTTTGAGAGCAGCAGACAATCAGTGCTGTGCAAGTGTAACGTGTTGTATAAAAGATAGAAGAAAAAGGATTGCAAATATCAGAATGATTTACACTAATGAGAGGTATGCCATTGGGACACATGGCTTCCTGAATTCTTCTATATACAATCAGAAGTAATTTGACGTGCAAAAAAAATCAGCTTTCAAATGGGAGAGCAGCCTGAGGAAAGGGAATAGCTGGCACAAACTTAAAATACAGGCACGACAATTTCTGTTTTTACCATATCATTTATTAACTCAATACTATACTTCTTATACCACTTATGTTTCCTGGGAAACTAATATTTCTCCAGAGTCTGCTATTTGTGGGGTTGTCAGGATTGAAAGGGGACGGACTTTGGCAAGATACACTCCTTTCCCCAGCCATAGCATAGAAATGAAGGAGGTAATTATGGATCTGCCGCAGTATTTAAAAAATGAGTCATGGCAAATAACCACTTGCACTTGCAAGGCAAATCTTGCTTGATTTCAGTGGGACTGCTCATGTCAGTGTGGTAAGCCAGAGCTGACTCACTTAGCACCATTTTTCTGTGGCTTTATGAACGAGTCGGCTTCTTTGAGCTTCAGGCCAGAGGGGACCATCCAATCATCTTGTCTGACCTCCAGTATATCACTAGCCATTACATTTCACCCAGTTACCCCAGTATGGAGCCCAATAACTTGCATGTTTGACTAAGCCATACCTCCAGAAGACATCCAGGCTTAATTTCAACATGCCACCAGATGAAAAACCCACCACTTGCCCCAGTAGTTAGTTCCAACAGTTAATCAACCCTCACTGTTAAAATTGTGTGCCTTATTTCTAATTTGAATTTGCCTGGCTTCTGCCATTGGTTCTTGTTGTGCCTTTCTTTGCTAAATGAAAGAGCCCTTTCGTACCTGGTAATCTCTCCCAATCAAGATATTTATATATTATAATCAAGTCCCAACCCAATCTTCTTTTTGATAAGATTGTGCTCTTTAAGTCTCTCACATCTCTCCAACATTTGAATAATTTTTCAACATCCTTTAACAAAATATGGATACCAGCACAATATACAATAGTCCAGTATTGGTTTAATCAATGCCATATACACTTTCCTGCTTTTACTCTCTGTTTTCTTGTATATACATCCCAGGGTTGCATTTAGCCTTTTTTGCCAGAGCATCACACTGGAAACTCATGTTCAGTTGCTTGTCCCCTATAGCCCCTCAATCCTTTTCAGTTACTGTTTCCAGGACTCAGTCCCCCATTCTGTGGGTATGGCCTGCTTTCTTTGTTCTTAGATGGATGACTTTGCATTTGGCTGTATTAAAATGTATTTTGTTTGAATGGATTCAGGTTACTAAGTGAGCTAGATGACCCTGTATGACTGCTGAGTCCCCATCATTATTACTACTCTGCCAATCTTTGTGTCATCTATATATTTTATCATGAGTGATTTTATATTTATTTCTAAGTGAGACTCACAATTCAGAAATATCAAGTTTTTTTTTCTTCTGATTTTGCATCAAAGTCTTGTGAAATAACCATTTTTTTCTTGATTGCAATATAAAACTGCAAGTCAGTCTAGGTTTGTGCAAAAAATTAATGGTGATCAGGAAACCTTTTGATTCCCCCCAGTCTGAATTTTGAGTTTGTAATGAATTCTGAAATTTGGAGAATTTCACTTAGTTTGCAGGACATAGCTAATGTGTTGACCAAGTAAAATGTTGAGGTCCACCAGAACTGGATAATTACTGCACAAAGTTTTCTACAAGTACCCAGTTGAATTTTTGAACCAATTGCTCATAATCTGACCACATCTGGGGTAAAGCAAACATGAGAAGTTATAGAATGTAAATTCTAATTAGATGGAGTAAAAACCAATAAGATTTCTTCTAAATTCTAGAGAAACCTATCCCATGAGGGAGTAGCTAGTTGGGAGTATTTTTCCCAACAGATTCCATAAAAGGCAAGGAAGGCAGCACATCAATGGGGACTGATTTGTGGTCAGACACACCAGGCCCTGCCTTTGCCAGTGATCTCTACAGATGGAAGATTAGGGAATGGAGCGAGTCACCTCCAAACTGCACAGTAGACTTGAGAACTTCATCCTCCTTCCCAGGGAACAAGAGAAAAACCTTTGCTTGGGGGAACCTGTCTCCCTCTCTGGCAGTAGGGTCTTCATGAGTAGGATTCCCTCCCCAGAAAGTGGCCCTTGCTTTATCTCCTCAGAAGTAAGGGACCCAACTGAAGTACAATTCCCATTCCATGGACATGCATTTTGGCCAGAGTTTCATATGGTTGTTCAGGCTAGATAAGTTTTTCAGTTGCCCCGTACTGTAGCCTAACTTCCACAGCCATGTGTGGCTGCAAACAGTGTAATATTGGTTAGTTAATCCACATGCTGAAAGTGTAAAGCACTATACAACTTTTAAGGCCTACTGCTATTAACCATGTGACTGTTCTTGGAAAGGGTTTCAAAACACACAGACAATCCCTAGTGTATACATCTTTAAAATACTCTAGAGAAGATGGCAAGAGCTTCCTTTCTCCATCTGCCTCCATTTTGCAAACCAATTTGGATCTGAAACCATGGCTGGCCATTCCAAGAATACCATAAAACATCAACAATATTGATTGCCAGTTGTGATGTTTCTCCATGTATATATGTACCACCTTTTTAGAAGGGGTCTTCCAGAAGTCACATTTAACTTCCTTAGGCCCCTTTGAAAAATCCCAGGTAAAATCTGGCCAGGATATTCTCAGTACTTCCTCTCTTTCCTGGTCTGTCATTGTGGGCCATGCACCAGTAATGATCTCCACATGGGAAGATCCCTGTGCTTGGCCGAAGCCACAATAGCTACAATAGGCCTGCACATGGGTGCCAGGGTTCATCCATACAGAGCAGTTTACAGGATTGGGACCTTGGATTTTAAGCTATTTGGGACAGAAACTGTCTTCATTTGTGTCTTCTGCAGTTCTGGACTCTGGGGGAGGAAGGACGAAAGGGGAGAAGGAAGCTGTCTCTGAATGGGGGAGCAGAGGGATAGAAAGGGGAGTGAGGGGAAGCAACTGAGAGTTGGGTGGGAGGGAGCCAACTCCAGGCTAGGAAGGGGCATCCTGGCAGTTCCTATGCCATTTACGCAGCTGTTGCCAGGTGCCTTGTGCCCATCCCCCATGGCAGCTGATGTCCTGTGCGCCAATGCCTTGCTGCCCTCCATCCTTATGCCATATCCCTGTCTTCCTACCCTGACAGGTGGCACATGCGTTTCTGTCTCTCTGTTAGTTTGAGTGTCTCCACTGGGGCCATGGTGGCTGGAAGGTTGGGCCTTCCCCGATCTTCGGTGTGACTTTGTGCGCTGTCAGCCACTCCAGTCACAAATCCATGTCCCACTCTTGCTTCCATCCCCTGTGCGTATGCTTCATGGTGGAAACATAGCTTGATCCTTCTCTCACTTCTGTTACATATTGTGGAGGCAGAAATCATGGGACAGGTTGGAAATATACATCCCAGCTTCCCCCCAATATTTTCATTGCAGAGGCATCAGCCCCCTTCCTCCCCTGGTTCTGCCAATCCAGCTGGACACAAAGTTGTTGCTGTGTCTTTTTCTCTTCATAAATAACATGTAGAAGCCACATGGGTACAAAATAACCATGGGTTCCAACAAACCATATTTGTTAAATATCCCAGTTACATACAAACACTACTGCTCTGGCTAAGTTCTAAATCATACAATGTAGTGAGCATGACAAAAGGGCTCACAAACAACCTAAACAGATATTATACTATATGCATTCCCATACATCAGTGTTTAATAAAAAATATAAGTAATAAGAAGAAGACAAGAATTGGCTGTGACTTAAAAAAATTAATATGTCACCACACAATGAAGAAGTAAAGATTGTTGTACGCTGTGATCAGATAACTTTTCAGAAATGCCAAACCACACCAACTTTAAATAGAACCTGCTCTTCATTAGTATTTCTGGTTTTCTTTGTGAGATTGCAGCAGAATTATGAATCATATGTAGCATTATCAGACATGCAACAAAGGTCTGTTGTTTTTATGAGATTCCAGATTTCTGCTTAGTTTTACAAGCACTGGGTCCAAACTCAAGCAGGTTATGCCTAAACTAGCCATTCATTAACTCCAACTATACTTTTCAAATCTGCACCCCGGAAAAAATAAGGCACAAGGGTGTGCATAACAGCACATCCTGCCAACAGAGAGAGTCCACTTTGAAGCTCCAAGAAATAAAGAAAATACAAATGCATTGCATTTAACTTCTATGAAAAGCCATTCAGAAGTAGCGATGTACATAACCAATATCTCAGATTTTGGATGCTTCCAAATACCTTTGTTAGTTTAATCCAGCCACTTGCTACCTGCTATGGGTTGTGTCCTAGACTCAAGATTGATTTTCTTCCTAGATATAAGGGCAAACTTGAGTCACCTGCAAGGGGAATGATTTTCACAACTGCTGAGCTCCCTAACCCCTAAAAATCAGACCCCTCTAAGGTGTCTCACATTAGGCAGCTAAAGCCACTTTTGAAAATTTAGGCCAATATTTTTGGAAAGCTAGAAGTGATATTGCAGCACCAGAGACCTCAGAGACCCAATAGCTGTCATTACCGGAAGTAGAGTGGTCACCCAAATAAATTGTCTTGCTACCACAAAACAGTATAAACTATCATACCAGGTATCTGTGTTGGTTTTGAGGCCTGATCTACATCTAAATATTGGATCAATCTAACTGTCTCGCTCAGGGCTGTGAAAAATTTTGCATCCTGTGCAATATAATTAGGTTGACCTTACCACCGCTGTAGACACAGCTACCACCACTCTAAGAGTGGATTACCTATGGACAGATCTAAACTAACACTTAAATCAATCTTACATTGATCAGGGGTATGAAAAAGACAGCCCCTCGACTAATGCAAATTACAGCGACCTAAGAACTGTTCACAGCAGCGCTATGTCAGTGGGAGAAGCTCTTCGGCTGACATAACTTCTACCTCTTGCGGAGGTGGAGTAATTATAGCGACAATGTAGCACTTCTAGTGTAGACCTGCCCTATAGCATCAGAGAAAAACCCTTCAGTTGGTGTAGGAAGTGTCTCTTCTGTAGAGGCACAGCTGCAGTGCTGTATCTGTGCCACTGTAGTGTAGACAAATCCTTAGCTGTAGTTAAATGTAATGATGGAGTTGCATAGTGAGCAGTTAATAACAACATACTAGGTACTGTGCATTGACAGTGCTCTTTGTCCCACTGACCTGGTTCTCTGAATGACATAAAGAAGGATTTATTTTTGTTTTTAAACTCTTGTATTTTAGTATTCATGAGCAATGTTAGACTGACAGTCTTAGATTCAGCCCTAGAGCTTAATTCGGAGGAAGGGATTTGTAGCTAAGACACTAGATTCCAGCTCTGGATTTCTGGTTTTAATTCTTGCCATAACCTTCTCGTGTGACCTCGAGCAATCGCTTAGAGAATGTCTACAGTGCATGCTTTGTTCAGTGGTGTCACCCTCCAGCATAGGTATAAATAACAGTGTAGACCATAAGACATGGTTAAGATGATAAAGATGTACCTGAAAGGTGTAGGTAAGTACCTGAGGCCATACCCTATATGGCTCTCTACTTGCCCAAGCTGTGCCTCCCTATCTACACTGCTAATTTTACATTGGAAGAAGGAATCTGGTGAGACTGAGATGGCAGGTGGTGGGGAGAGTCTGGGATTGGGATTGTCTGGGCAAAGAGACTGGGCATAGGAAATTGGGACTATTTGGGTGAGGAGATTGTAGCTAGAAGACAGTGAGGGAAATGGAGAGGACTGGGAGCCAGTTGGATGTGGGAGAGTGGGGAGGGGGGATACTCAGAGCAGACAAGAAGCTGGGGGTGGGGGGCGAGGGGAGGCTGGGTATAGAAACCAGTGGGGGAAGGGGAAACAAATATGACAAGGAGCTGGGATGTGGAAGGAGAACAGCCACTGGCTGGGCAAAGATACTGGGACATGGAGCCAGGAATGTGGTGTGATTACACTGAGAATGGATTAGGAATCTGGGGAGGGAGACTGGGAGCAGTGGATGAAAGGGGAGAGACTGATTAGATGAGGAGCTGGGAGGAGGAAACTGGGACTGCCTCCTTGGGAGACTGAGACTGGGTATGGGGCAGGGAACATATTGGGAATGGGGGGATATTGGGAGTCAACAATGAGCCCAGAGGGGGTGACTAGGACTGGCTGAGTAAAGTAACTGGGGTTGGGATGAAAAGCTTAATCGGACTGCAGTGAGGAAGAATATAGCCTATTTAAATTAGAGGAAGTGGCTAAACCTGTTCACCAGCTATTACCACCATCACGTAACAGAATAAATACAAAGGATAGAACTGACTAGTTCAAATTAGCTAAGAACCCACCTGAAAATCAAACCAAATAGGTCTTGGGATTTGAAAAATATGATTAACATTTTTTCTCCTGGGGTTTTCCATTTCTGCACCAGGCTGTAATTCGTGGTTGTATGCTGAAATGATGAAATACTAAAAGAGATTTGTTCTTCACAGCATTCTCATCCCAGTTTTACAGCCCCAAGGGTTTGCAATAGTTTGAGTATGGTTTAGAAAAGTATCCAAATTCAGATGTTCTTTCCTGAATTACATGGGGTGACAGGGACACATTACAGGATTTAAGAGGATAGGAAGTGTACCATACCATTTAAGTCCATAAGTAATTCCTTTTGCTCCTGGCAACAGTACTCGTGAGAGTCAAGAGCATAAATAGACAGCTAAAAAGGCAATTTAATCTGATCATTTACATAAAAATCCAGCTCATTGTAATTTGGCTGTTCTTACCTAAAGCTTTGCAGCAATGTGTTAACTGATCACTTCTTAGAGAGTATGAAGAAATAAAATGTTTAAGTACCAAGATGTGAATTTATTTTTAATAATCCCTGATGTGTATTGTGTTCTGTATCCAATGGTCTTATAAAAGTTTATCAGTAGGCCTGCAAATATAAGCCTGATACTGTGGACTTATTGTGTTGCTGGTAAACTTCCTTTTTAAGAATTAAAAATTATTAGTGGCATGATCCATTTTAACCATAAGCAGGTAGATAACGTGCTACTGGAAATAATGAGTCTGCAATTTATTTGCTTGCTCAGAAGGTGAATTTTCAGTCTTGAGTGCAGGAAATTAGATATTTTAGTCCTGGTATTGTTATTGGGAGTTGTATTTCAAATATTCCAAGCTACATAGCAAATGTCTCCCTTGAGCTAAATACTGAATCACCCAAATTAATTTTACATGCTTTTTGTAGAACTAGCACATCTTTGCATTTGGTCAGTAAGCAAAACACATATTTTCATCTTTGGTGTCAGGAAACCCAAGCATCTGACTTCAAGAGACTAATCTCTGTGCTCATCTAGCAGCTTATTCTGAAAACACGTTGTAGAGCATTCAGCCCTGATGTTTCAGGTCTTAGCATGATCATCCATCACTGAGAAAGAATAATGCTGTAAAGCCAGGAACAACTTTCAATGAAGCAATATACAACTCCAATATTTTACATGAAAGATGACCTGCATATCCAACTCCATCTTTATTAGGATGAATGAGACAACTCAAACCATTGTCCAAAATCTCACCCTTTCAGGCAGCTCACTAAAATGTCTTGATTTTGTGTGTGAATTTAGTACTGGTGAAGATGTTCTACTGAGAACACAGGAGACTGAAATAAGCTTACTGTGTATATTATTAGCAAATGCAGAAATGGTACAGTAAAGATGGGAAAAGGTTCAAAATATAATATGGGGAGGTAAAACAGAGCAGTATAAATAAACAGAAAAATGTCAAAGGGGCATAGGTAGGTAAACTAATGAGTACCACTCCAGTAAGACTATAACCAGTATCCAGTTTGTCCAGGCTCGTACTGAGAACATAATATCCTTGCTTCCTTGTTTTCTATAGAGCAGGTAAAGAACAGGACAGCAGTGGAGGATCCCCCACCAATATGCCGGATGTTGGACCATCCTAGTAAGAGCGTGCAGGAGACTTCAGAAACTTGGTTTGTCTACTAAAGTTGCTAATTAGTACTGAGTGTGATGGTGGTCCTTGTATTGGAGCTAACATTCTCCTGGGATTGACCAAACCTAATTTATTTCACATCAACATAGCTCACAACCCTTCCCTCCACAACTTTAAAGCCATCTTCAATCCAAAATAAAATAAAGAAGGTTAATCAGAAGAAGAACGAACAAAAATCTCTTGTATGAACAGTTTCAATAGCAAAACAAGCATAATAATCTAAGGCACTAACATTGTCTTGTTGATACCATCTGATCTCTCTGTTCTTGTGCTGTTTTTTCTACATAACTCTGTACAAGATGATTGCTGGTCACACCATTTCTAATTTTGAAATTTTTCTTTTAATGAAAATGGGTCACAGTTTTGTGAAAATGTTCCCAAAATAACATTCCCATTTTTTTACTAGCTCCTTACAGAATACAGTTTACAAATTAGGCTCCTGTCCTGCAAGCTGCAAGGCAAGGTTAGATGCCTGAGCCCTACTGCCCAAGTCACTAGGGGTCTACGCAGACACAGTGGTTTGCTCATATAAAGTAATTTGCAAGCTAGGGATCTTTAGGTCAAAGTGGTGGCAACCCTTACTCCTGTTTAAGTAGTTCCATTGAAATGCATTACACTATTTGTATGAGTAGCTGTTATTAATTATTGGTAGGAAAGGACTCTGATATTGTGCATACCACTACAGGATTTAGATCACTAGCTGGCTCCACACAGGCTGCCAAACATCCATGTGCTTGGTTTGAAATCATGATAAGAGGTTGAATATTTCAACACCAAATCTCTGGGCCAACTACAGTCATGCAGGTAACTGAAAAAAATCAAAACAAAAATGTTATTATGAATTTTCTAGCTTTTCACTTAAACAGGAACATCTCAGGATCCACAAAATATATTTTTAAAAAATGGATCCTGCAGTTTTAGGGCCTATTTTTCAGGGATACAGAGCATCTTAAAGTCCCACTGAAGTCAATAGAAGCTACGGGTGCTCAGCACCTCTGAAAGCTAGGCCATTAGTGCATTGTATTGGCAACCACAATGATGCTGCGACTCAATTCAGATTTCAGATGCTGCTGTTCCACTTAAATGTAAATTGCCATAATTGCAATATGGGGGAGAATTGCAGAGATCCCTAGGTGCTCCAGATAATATAGTAGTTGGTCTGTATGGGCATGTATCTTTGAAGAACAGTGGAGGGACTATCCAATAAAGTTGTTAGAACAGGAGACTAAAAACACTAAACAGTCTTTCAGATGCAAATTTAAGATTAGACAAGTTCTGCTCTCAGTTATGTGTGTATGAAGCTAAATTATTCCAGATTTATGCTGGTGCAAATGAGAGGAGAATTTGGCCCTGTAGCAAAACTAGTGATTCAGCACTTTCCAAAGAGAGAATATTCCCTGTGTGGAAGGGTTAAGAACAAGCTAAGTAGATACCACATTTTGGAACTAAAATTCTTTGTTAGTGAGAGCAAATAAATCATTGAACATCAGAGAGTAATGAGAAACAGATTTCCCTCAGTTAATTTCTGGGATATGTCATGGCTTTGGCTAAAGGCTGGTATAAAATATTCATGATGCACAAATTCTACCACCCATGGTAAAATGCATTTGGTGAACAAAGGAAAAAAATCTTATAATGTACAGTGGGTCAAATTCTGCTGTTGCACGCCTGTAAATCTGGAATATTTCAATTAAAGTCATGTTCACATATATAGACCCTCTCTGTATATAAGGCCATAGACAACTTTCTTATTACTGCAGTGCTGCACTATTTCCAAAAAGGCAGTAAATCAATGCATTGTAATTAGAGCTGTGCATATATTTATTTTGCTATCAATCTGCATGGATTCCAACATTAAACCAAAATCTTAACTCAGTGTTAGTGTGTTAATCCTGCTTTTGTATGTAACCATGCAAAACTAGAAACTATGGAGACCTATATCAACTGGATTCACCACATGATTCCTTTCATCTAGGATTGTAACACCAAGTACAGTTGATGTTAGCATTTTACACTGCTGCCCGTTGCCACATTATATGAGGGTCAGATTTACAAAGGCATTTTCAGATAGGTGACTAGTGGGATTTACAAAAATGTCTGAGACAGTTTTGAAGGTCATTGGGCACCAAACTCACCTAGATGCCTAGTGGAATTTTCAAAAGCAACTCTCTGCATCTTTAGGCCCTTAAATACATCTGTAAATCTGGCCTTGAGCAACTAAGAGTGCCTCGGTCATACTGACATGTGAAACTCAGATTGTTGGATTCAGAGTCCAGAGTGGTAATCATTACACACTGAAATTGGCGGCAATGCAGTGGATCACTGTTGTGTGTCTGATTCTCCATTCTGTTACACCAGGTGCAACTCTTCTGATTTGAATGGTGTTATGCTGGGGTAAAGCTGGATGCCTGGGCATGCTAACTTCAGTGATCCTGATTTATACCATTGTGAGAGAAGACTTGAGGCCAAGACCTTGTCTGTTCCATAAAGCTTGGTAAAACGTGTGTGTGTTAGTGCATTAAAAATGGTCATTAGTGCATACAATGTTAGTGACAGAATGTCTGACATTTGTCCTTCATTAGAGGGTCACCAACAGTCTAGTTGACTCATTCACAGTTGTATGAGAGACAGGCTGTCAAGCCACACAGAAATCTTCTTTAAGTTCGGGAAAGGTACTTGTATTTAGCTGTGACACTTTCAGTACCGTTCCCAGACCTGAAGAAGAGCTGTGTGGCTTGAAAGCATGTTTCCTTCACCAACTGAAGTTGGTTGAATAAAAGATGTTCCCTCACTCATCTTGTCTCTCATTCACGGTAGGGAAGTAGTCACTGGCAGATCAGTGTCTTTCGGTTCGTGCTCTGGGTTGGAAGCTTAAGTTTCAAGCGGTTTCTCTGAGTGAGCAAAGTGGGATCACAAGCTTTAACAGCTAGACAAAAAATAACACCTTAGAAGATATATTCTGCCATCTTTACACATACTGAGTACTACCTTCGCCCTGCTCCTGCAGATACATGTGCTTAACTTTACTGCCATTGATACTCCTATTGAAATCAAAGGGCCTACTCCCTGTAGAAATAATACTTAGCTCTTCTATAGCCTGTTTCCTGCATAGATCTCAAAGCACTTTACAAAAGACTGATTTTAGTGCTGGGGAAACTGAAGCACAGATAGGGTGTGTGATTTGCCCAAGGACATGCAGGAGGAAAGTGGCAGAGTCAGAAACAGAATTTAGGTCTCATGTTCTAACCATGGGCCACTCTAGTTCTTGAATTTAAGCATGAGTGTAAGTATTTGCAGGGTCAAGGCCTGTAAGTCACACCATCAAAATGAATGAGACTTCTTGAGAAGTAAGGTCTTACTCAGCATGAGTAAAGCTGGAAAAATCTGGCTGGCATTAAATCTACTTGAAAATTAAAGTGTTTACAGAAGTTGTGTCAAAACCACGCATATATTTTAAATCTAAACCAAGCAGCTTGAGTTCCTTAGGTTAAAAACCAGCCATGAATAACGATTGATTGGCTTCCGAAAGACAACATTTGCAATAATTTTGAACATGATAGTGAGATGGGAGGGAAAAAAACTTATCCAGTCATATTTTAGCTGACTTGGAACTACATAAAATCGGGTGGTGGTCAATTCTATGTTTAATGTCACATTTTATTGCTTGTTTTAGCTAATTTGCCTTGTGGGGAAAAAATGTTTTTCTAATGCATTCCAGAGTCCTTGTAGTGTTAAAGTTCATTATACTGAGCTTAGAAGGAAGCCTTAAATATATGACCACCCGAGCCTCCCTACAACCCCTACTTAGAGGTCTCAATGCCAGATGCTACCAAGTAAAAATAGTACATACCCTTGAAATATCAGGTACATCTTCCAGTTTTGACAGTGATGCTACGGGGCTAATTCTGCCACTCTGGCACAGTCTGAGTAGTAGCTTACTAAGCAAGCAGTCCCATTTAAACCAGTATTGCTTAATGAGAGCAAAAGTGGCTGAATCTGACCCTAAATATCACTGCAAAAGTTGGAAGATGTTTCTGATATTTCAAGAATAATTATCTGATTTTTTTCATGGAAAAATTGCAAAATTTTAAAGGAAAAAATTCTGTGAAAATGTTCATTTTAATAAAAAGCCCATTTTCATTTATTTATTTATTTACATTCTTAAAAATCAGCTAGCTCTGCTAGAGTCCTCCCAAGAAATAGCTAGTTGAGGTGACTCCTGTACAGATGCTGTCTGTAAATTGGTTAGGTTAGTTCAGGATGGAAAGCACTCTGGTCATGTAAGACACATATTTTTAGAATTAGCTGAAAACCACAAATGTCAGATCCTGAATCTGGTCTGAATCTACATTTCCCCCAAAATATTTGTGTCAGGGTGAGTTTGGAGAAGATTGGGTCATGAAATCTGGTAGTTTGCTGGGGTTTGGATTGAATATCCCATCTCTAAATCTGACTGTTATTAATAGCAGTGAAAGGTCTGTTTTCCAAAGTGTTCAGTGTTGACCTAACTCTGGTCCCATTGAAGTCCGTGATAAAATTCTCATTGACTTCAGTGGAAGCACAGTTAGGTCAAAGCCATGGAACTGAATTCAAATTAGATGTGCTTAATAATTGCAATAGCTAAATTATTAAATGTGGCTAAAAGAGTTAATGTCAGGATACAATAATCTCTGTGTTAGAATCAGAATAACTGAAGGCAACTTTCTCTAGTCAAACTTCTTGATGTCAGAAGCTGGGCTGGTTGAATGTTTTCCTTCAAAACTTTTGTAGTAAAAAATTTGTTGCGGAAACTGCTTTTCACAGAGAATTTTTACATTTTTGTTGAAAAATGTGGGCCAAATATTTTCATTTTTTAGAAAATTTTGAATATTTTTTCCACCAGATACCCTCCTCCTCCCAAATTTTATGGCCAGCTTTTGCCACAAGTGCTCCAAGCTGCCAGGAGAATTTCTCGACTCCACCAATATTAGCAATTCCTGGGTTTCCTTCCACATCTACACAACTTTCACGCTGTTCATTCTTCTCCCTCGTTTGTTCCTCTATTACTCACCCCTTTCTTTTCTTTTGGAAAAACAATTTAGGGGACATGCATGCCACACCTATAGTTGTGTCTACAGCAGAGTAGAAGAATGGCTAATGTTATTCAGGATTCGGATTTACCTTTCCCTGAAGTCACTAGTGGTAATTTGCATGGATTCCAGTGGTAAATGGATTCTGTCTCAGATGCCCCCAGTTTCAGTCTTGTAGCCCTGTGAGCTATGATTATCTCCTGCTCTGCTCAATATTCCATAGGATCCATGTGTAGGTGGGAGGGAAGGGGTGGGGGAACAGCTAAATAGTATTACTAAATGAGGTTGCAACATTTCCCCCACTTCCTTCTCGTCTGAGGTAGCGTGTGGGTGGGTTGATGGAGGGGTGAACTCCCCCTCCCCCTCCACTTGCCTGCCCATGTTTCTAGTTAAACCATTAGCGAAGGCATGCTGGGAGGTGTCTGCAGCATTTAGTGGAACCTGATTATAATCCTTAGCCCCATGCCCACCAGAACCAGAAATCTGTACATAAATTGTAATAGTGATCAAATTTATGCTGGAATTTAAAATCAGCCATGCTCTAAATTGCACTGAAAAAAGGTTGAAATGTATACGAACACTTCATATAATCTGATCTCAGGCACGCACCAAATAGGAGGTTAAAAGTACTGTATACACTGCTACCAGTTACCATATTAACATTTCAGATATGTGCCTGTGATTTAAGTGGTGATGACCTGAGGTTTTGCTGTTGCCATAATTTTTAAAAGCAATCAGTTTTTGTGCTGGCTAGAACAACAATGTGGGCATTATAACGAGCTCTCTTTGACAGCCATTAAGACATCTCCAGCACTCTGTTGTACTATTACAATATAATTCCCAGTCGACAATAATCCTAGACCCCTAGACTGTGAATCATAGGCAGTAAATGGCTGACAGGTAAGCTAACAATGGGCTCTGTGGGTAGTCTGACATTGTACAGGTGTACATCATCATAGTAAAGTAATTAACAGGTACTTAAAAGAATGTACATTTAAGCTCAAAAAACCTGTTAAGTGACTTCCTAAGTGAACTGTTGTGTTTTTTTTTTAAACTCCAGTTATATTTTATGACTAGGTAAAAGGAGTACAGAACACAAATCCAATCGAAAAGTAGCTCTGCAATCATTAGCTTTGCTATCAGTGCTAGGCCGCTCCTTCAGCAGGACCCTGTTACAACTCTGTGAGTTGCTCCTGCCTAAAGGTTTAAAGAAAATAAACAATTCCGTTTGACTGCTGTGAAACGAAGAAAAAAATAGATATTTCGGCAGGAGGAGCTTGCTACAAAAGCGACAAGAAAATAATTTTTTTAAAGACAAATGTTGTGTTGTAAAATAAACAAATGACAAATCCTGGGACAAAGTACAACATAGGTAGAACTGGATCATATATATAAAATATATATACAAGCCAGGATCCTCAGATGATGTAAATCAATAAAACTCCCTTTAAATTAATGGAGCTATACTGTGATTTACACCAACTGTGAGTCTGGGCCAGATGATGATGTATTGTATTAACATTATAGTAGTTGAAGAATTCAGCATTTGTAAAATTATCCATGGTTCTGTCATAGGATAAAAGGAGCACAGGAACAACCAGATTGTTTGGTTCACATAGTACCTGATTCTTTAACTTTCTACACACACATCTCCATTGACTTCACAGGAAATTCTGTCAGTCAGAGAATCAGATGCAGAGATGGGTATCCTGCCTCTTGCTGTGGCCAGCATAATGCCCTGTGTATATGTGCTTATCACTGCCCACTGGTGGAGGTGTTTAGAACTGCTCAAATATTTGCAGTGATTACAACTAGTAGAAAAACTAGAAAAAAGATTGAAAATGGTATTTTTCCCCCCAGCAGAAAACATACATAGAAATTGCAACATCTGGACCATTTTGACCAGCTCTAGTTTTTTCATCCTCCAATGGCTGGCCAAAAAAGTCTTAATACTATTAAGGGCTAATGGAGGATCTCGTTTACCTGAAATGCCAAAGGCCTGTGACTTTGAAGCATTAAGCCTTGAGTACTGTTCCCTGTGCTATGAATGTGTCATTTTGCTGACAAACATGACAAAGAATACATTGCCGTGCCCAGTATCCTGAACCACAGTGAAATAGATCTTGATCATGCATCCCACTTGCACAGCAAAACACTTCCCCCACCCCTTCACCCTCTTTAAGCATGTGCAGAGAACTTCCAGTGGACTCTGTAGCAGGTAGGGTGAGCATCCCTTGTGCAGGCTTCTCAAATATCCCCTTTTTGTGCAATGGAATTGCATCAACTGTGCTGCCGTTTGTACCCAAGAAGAAGGGGACCAAGATCCCCCAACCCTTATGGATTATTCATTCCTTTTAAGATGGAAAAGTGCTATTACAATGCACATTTTATAAATGCTTCTTCAGCTGCAAATTGATCCTGTTTTTTTAATTTTTGGCACAAATAAAAACTGCTACTATGGAGATTGTTTCAAACACTCAGGATTCTTCCTATTGTTGCCACAGGATTTCCTACCCTGAGGAAAACTGGCATATTTGTTTGGCCATTTTGTATTCATACATTTACTTCATTATACATTATAGCATGGACATGTGTTTGTTCTAGACACTAATAATATCATCATAAAACAAACACTTCAAAAATCTTGCACAAATACTGGTCATTCGTATATTTTCCATGTCCTCCATTCATTACAAACTGGCCCTACCTTATCTTATTTTAGGACTTCATTCTATCGCTCGTATCTGAGCATCTTCCAGTTAAGATTTTGATCTTGTTTACTGGGATGTAAATCAGGAATAATTCCATTCAGGTTAGTGGAGTTACACTGGTTTAAAACTGATGTACGTGAAGAGAAAACCAAAAATTGAGCCCTCCTTACAGACTGAAGAAGAATATAAGGTGGACCTAATGAAGTGGACTTAAGTTTTTATTTAAAAGATAGAAAAAAATGGTACATTTAACCAGCCTTTAGGCCACTTTACACCAGCCAAAGTGAGTCACTCTCTTTTTGTTTTTGTATGAATATTTATGCAGAAACAGTATGTGTAATTGATGTGTGAATTTATGCAGTGTACTGAAATGCTTCTTTGTGCTATGCTGTGGTAATTAGTATGTAATAAATATGTCCTTTTTTGCAATTTTTCTCTTGTAAGGTAAGGTATATTAGCAGTTCATGAAAATGTTTCCAAATTGAAATCCTGACTAATGATTCCAAATTAACCCTCATGATAAGAGGGGTGTACTCTTTGGAGTTTTTTAAAACTGTGTTAACCAGGTAATTAATATTATTTGAAATGTTCTTTGGAGAAAATAATAAATAAATAACGACTAATGAGAATATTAGTTACCACTAGCTTATTTGGAAACAGAAAAAGGGTAAAGAATGAAATCTGATCAAAATAAATAAATACTTCCAAAATTTCAGGTTATCACTTTCAGACAAAAAAGTTTCTAATGTTAATAAAAGACATGGGCCAAGAGCTTTAGAAGTTGTTATTCTTGAAAAAAACATGATTTATTTGATTTTTTTTTCCAACTCGAATGTCATGAACCAGACATACATAATTATATTATTTGTCTTATACAAGTGAACAAGAATAAATTAAAACTGGACATGTTGCAACAGGACTGTTGACATTATATACAAAGTCTGCTTATTGTCATAAGATACTCTTAACCTTTAAGCCAAAATCTTTCAAAACTATTAGTGTTAAATCTAGCAGCTGTTGTCAAATTTTTCCCATTCTCTGCTTTATGCATTGTGCTTTATTTGAAATGTTTGTTATATTTGTGTATATAACTTTCTGCAAGCTGTCCCTTGAAAGCTTGAGGGATTAAATGGGAAGGTTGAGCTAGTTCAAAAGGAACAAAAGTTAACAAATTAAAAGAAAGCTTTCTTAAATTAATGTGTAAGCCATTGAAATATTTAGCAGTATTTGCGTTGGATAGCTTCCTCTATATAAAATGATATGGATTGTTTAAATAAATAGAGATAAGGGAAATCTATTTCTACTACAAAGTTTATTAAAGCGTTAGAAACTACACCCTCAATCCTGCAAACACACACGAGTAGTCCCATTGTGGCAGTGCTAGCCAGCCTCCATAGCCTTGGCTTCCAGAGGGCAAGCACTGGCAGCCAGAGTACAGAGCACTGTGGGACAAGGGTCTCCTCTGTATCTTTCAGGAGCAATTGTCATTTAATCCTACACATCCTCCAATGGGGATGTTCTTGTCCTTTACGGATGGTGGATAGCTGTTGTAATACTATTCAATTATTAGGGTTAAGAGACAAATGACAGAGCTTGCATAATAAAAAGTGAAAGGATGGTTTGCATGTTTGGACCAAGACTGTAATATGTAGCGATGGGTCTTTGGTCTTTAAAGAGCTGAATTTCAGGAGGAGGTTTAAAGGATTTTATGCAGGAACTCACTGCCTGTTGATTATCTCAGACACTCTGGTGCCCAGAGAGAGAAATGAATTGCAGGACTGAAACAAGCTGCAATCAGGCCAGATCACAACAACATCAATTCTCTATTTACTGTATATGTTATTTCTTCTTGTTAAGACTGGGAATTTTCAAAGAGGGGCTAAGGGAGCTAGTCACCAAAATCCCACTGAATATCAATGCATTAACTCTCTTTTAGACTCCTTTGAAAATTCCAGCCTAAATAAATAAATTCCCCTAAAGCCTGCCTTTGCTATCATTGAAATTAGGACTGAAACTCCAGACTCAAATGCCTTTTGGGGGGGGGGGGGGGGGTTTGTATCTAGATTAAGGTCTGAAGTATGTGACACAGGCCAATCTCTAATATCACATGTATAACTTTTTTTTTTAATTCCCGAATTTGAATCAATTTCTAGAATTTATTTTTTCTCCAGTGGCAGGATTGTCCCACATCAGGAAAAAAAAAAAGGGCGGGGGGGAAGAATATATAGAAAGCATCACCTTTCTATGAAAGCTTTATATAAATATTGAGGCTTGATTTAATCAGGCTAGTCTGCCATATGGATTATATTCAGTGTAAAATCATTCCTCCTCATTTTCCTTTCACTATCTAGCTCCTACCTGATACTCCAAACCAAACCCAAAGAGTGCTGACCTTTCTCATGACTGGTCAATTCTAATTTTCAGCTCCTCTAGCAGACTTGAGCATTGGCATGTAGGCTCTTGAGAATTCAGGCAGGTCATTTAATATATTCAAAAGCCCGTCTATTTCAGATAAGGATTGTCTGACACATGCAAAATATGACAGTGCTGAAAACCATCACAATAATTAAAAATCCCATATTGGAAGTGAAATTAGATCATGGTTCTATGGAGCTATAATTAGTGAGAAAAAGTGAGTCTTAAAAACACCTCTAGAATACACACATGCAAGAAAACTTATTCTGCAAATGGCTTTCTGTATAAGGGTTATTTTCTTCTTCAGAGCTGATTGGTGTCACAGTTAGAGTGGAGATTAAATCATTTAAAAAAACCACAACCTAATAGACTAGTTTACTGTGGTAATGTCTAGGGACTACCTGAGAATGGGGTCCCATTGTGATATGCGCAGTATACAGCATACTGCAGACCAATTAGAGAGACCTGGACCCAATGAAGGGCTTCTCCAGGTGTACTTAAACCCCACCTTCCTGGGAGGGGGACAAACCAGGAGGAAGCAGCCAGAAAGTTTGTGGGAGCTGGAAGAGAAATCCCGCCCCCCAGAATAGGAGACTGTGCTTCTCTGCAGCCAGAGAAGCAGAACACCCCTGTCCCCAGCTGGCAGGAAGGAGCCACAGCCAGGTACCTCCCCGGGCCCCATGGCACATACAGGGGCTGAAACTACCCACCCACCCCAGTGGGACAAGGGACACTCCTCAGGCATGAAGTAAGGCCACACCAAGCCTTGCGTTGCGGAAGTGCCAAGGGGAAGGGACAAAGGACTTGCCCAGATTGGGGCAAGGGTTACCTCTGGCCCCACTGACGTAGGAGACGGCTGCCAATAAGCAAGACTCGGGGGGGTTACCATACCACAACACATAGAATAATAGATGTCTCCGCGTTGAAGACCTTACAACGTATGTAGGAATGACCAAGACAGGGCATGTCATGTTACTGTGGTGATTTTTTTTTAAATGGGTGGGATTTTGTTAGGAGATGATTAATTAAACAGAAAGACAAAAGAAGGAAGAGCATTGAAGGAAAGAGAGAAGGCAGGGACAGGACATGAGAGGATCTGGAGGAAGGGATCATATAGGTCAGGTGGAGTGAGGCTGAGGCAGAGACACTGTGAGGAAGAGGGCAGAGTGGGGTTGGAGCAGGTGCCCATCAGCATAGGGCAGAGAATGTTCAGAGACCAAAATATACACAACAGGGCCTAAAATCACCTTAACACTTAATTGGTGTGTTGCTCCTCTTTATGTTCTGGAAATGTTTAGTGCCTTTTGCATTCTGTCAGTAACGTAATTATAGTAACAGCTAATATACACAGGATAAAAACTTGACACAACCTAGAAACTGTCACTCTTACGCTTCTAGGAAAAAAGAGAAATGGATCCTAGATAACACATTTTAGTGAGCCAGCCAGTCCCTCTGTCACAGTGAGAGTACTGATGCAGGCCTAGGTTGTCCCCCCAAGATCCACACATACAGGGAACCCTTGGCCCATGGAATTCTCCTCTTTGCACTGGAGGAAACTAGTGGCTTTAGCTTTATCATAATGATTTCTGTAGCTTTTGGATGGCCTCCTATTCAGAGAATGTGATATATACAGAGCTCCTTCCAGTTGCCAATTTAAGGGGGCAACGCCCAACCAGTAGAATTTTGTAACATTTATTTGTTCAGATAATTTACAAAGGGTTTACTAGATTAATCCCATGGAAAGATTCACTGTTCTTTGTCATAACATGGCCTGGGAGCTAAAGTTTGTTTGTAAAGCTCTAAAATGACTCTCTAGCCTGACAGAGGATACCATATTGAACAAGCATTGTTAATTAAAGCGAAAAGCTTGGCTTGGGGGCAATAAGCACTTTCACTATGCATTAATTGAAGCTCACGTTTACTCATCTGCACACATAATATATCTGTTCTCTGGCATTCAATGGCAAGTCTAGGAGGGTGAAATGCAGATTTCAACAGGAGATATAGGGAAATTGTTTACCTGGGTAGAAAAATAACAAGATACATTACAGAAAACATATGGTAGTTATTTAATTTATGCTTTATCATTTTTCATTCTGACATTAAAGTTGTTCTGAGTGAGGCAAGAGCGCTGTACTTTGTACAATGTAATATAAAATGAGGGTTACCCCTCCTTGCCAGAGGAAACGTGATTCAGAAACAATTTGGGGGCTGTTGTAGGGTGATGTGGCACAGAGAACCAGAAGCTATTGAAACTTTAAACATCATTTCTGGACAATATAATACTTGCTGCAAAATGACTTGTAAAAACATGAAAACATTACTTTCCTGACCCCTGAGAATTAGCGATCTTTAAGTATCAGTTCAGACAATGCCTCTTAAAGGGCACCACACTTTTTCATTGCCAGCTAGCATTATTTTTAACGGTTTGTTTAACATAGTGCAATAAAGAAAGATTAATGGCCAAAATAGAACCAAAAAGTGCTATGAGCCAAGTTGGGATCTATCATGCTCATGAAACCCAGTGATGGGTCATACTGGGTGCAGATGAGAGCAGAATTTGACCCTTAACAAAACTTCCTCCAAAAACAAAAGGTAGGTGATGAAGTAGGAAAATAGTCTAAAGGAAATATAAGAAAGGAAAAAGATCAGTGTTATACAATGGGTTAGAAATTAGCATAAAAAGCATTAACAATGACAACATATTGCTGTTCAATAGTGTATTTGAAGCATCTTTGGAGAAAATAGCATTGCACCAATAAAGATGGAAAATACACTGAAAAAATCTCCATCTGTGGAGATATGTTACATTTGCAATTAAACAAATATCAAAGTAGTATTGATATCCATGGCACCTTTCAGCTATTTCTTGAGGTGTGTACAACATTTAAAAACACAGACAATGAGCAACTTTAAAGGACTATAAGAAGCGTATGAGACTGTCTTGCCTATTTTTCAGTGTGTTGGTTTTGGTTGCCTATTGGTAGTTTGTCATTCGGTGATCTCTATGTACTTAAGTCCTTAACTTTGTTTATATAATGCATGGTTCTTCACAAAAGACAAAAAGGCAGGATGCTTGCAGCCTCAAGAATTCTCATTAGCTGTACTGGGCTTTGAATCAGGCCCTCACTGCCTGATCCTACTTCCACTGAAGTCTATGGAAATTTTTTGACATTAGCACATGAGCAGGAATGGCCACTAATTTAGTTATGAAACATAGAAAAGAGTCTGGAATGGGAAATGTGGAGCAATTATCAGCAATATCATTTCTGCGATGCCAGCGACTCCTTGCAATTAAATAAAATTACTTCAGTGAAACCGTTGGCATGTTATTGGGCCTGGTGTCAACCTCCAGTTCAGCATCCAGCCAATGGTAGGCTCCATGATCCCTCTAATACAGGAAAAGGAAGTACAAGCTGAAAAAAAACATCAAATACTGTAAGACTCACAATAAAATCATGAGTTGCCAATATTATAATACAAATATCAGTCCAGATTTCAATAGTGCACCACAAAGTATAAAAGTAAGGCAGAGAAATGCTTTTGTTTATCTCAGCAGGACCAGACTAACTTCTTTAAAAGGAAAAAATTCTCTTTTTTGGCAGGGGGGAAGGGGAATTGTTTCTTTTATGCTATGTTTGGACACTGGCAATTATGGTGGTTGCTACTATTGTATCTAAATTGCTTTTTACTTGATTTTTCATAGTAGCAATGCCAGCATATATTTACTGTATGTATTTTCTGAGTTTCAGAGTAAGAATACATTTTTGTTTTCAGAAGTTTTGTGGTGAAGATAATACAGCCAAAAGAAAGGGAGATGTGCCTCTGCAATCTTGAAATGATGTTTGACATGTATGATTGCGAGAATTAAGTCAATCAGAATCCCAACCCCTTCATTACCAATAGAGTTAACTGTAGAAATATTGATGACAACAATACCAGGAGTGCAAAATGAATAAATCATCGGATTTTTCTCCTTGCACACACAAATCAGTATTGTCAACCACTGTGCTACTCACTCTCTTCACTTGATGAAGACAGTTTAAATACTATGCTCATCAGACTTTTTCACCGTTTCTTTCAGCATAACTAGATCGCTTCATTTATTTTTTATTTCTGACCCTTATAAATTCTAGCTATGCTTAAAAAGATCTGAAAAATCTTTATGGGTATTCATGAATTAGATTGGGCCCCAATAAAAGAAGCAACTATGGTATTGGCACATTACACCTGCTATTATGATCACACATCTATATGAGCTTCTGTTTAAAAAAAGGAATAAAGAGTTGATAAATGTTTAATAAATAGTTAATCAGTTAATGGCTAAAACCTTCTGCTGATGTAATTATAGCCATCTATAGCAAGAGTTCCCAACCTGGGGTTCAGGAACCCCTAAGGGGATGCAAAAGATTACAGGCGGTTTGTGAGGCTTCATTAATATTGAGGTCATTTAGCTCCTCGAGGCCCATGCTGGATCGACACAGCAGCCTCAAGCCCCATGTCGGCCAGAGTGGAGGAGCAGCTCCCCGAGGGAGCAGCAGCCCTGAGCTCCATGCTAGCCAGAGCAGAGGAGCAACCCCTCTTCGGTGCCAAGCCGGCCGGTCGCCTGGCCGGAACAGAGCAGCCCTGCACCAGTGGGGGCCTGCCTGTCCGCCATCGCCCACTGCCTCCATTACCCTCAGTCCATGAGGGACGGGAAGAGGCCACATGCTGCATGCAGTGGTGGCTGTAGCAGGGAAGGCTTAGCTTCTCACTCAGATAAGAGTAATTTATTATTATTAATAATGTAATTTAGTGAGAGTAATATTATTATATGTGTCCATAGGAGTTATGTGTGTTTATGGCTGGGTTGGGAGTGCTGGAGAGGGGTGTGTGTTTTACCTAGTGTTAGCTAGTGGGGCTTTCACTCAAAAAAGTTGGGAACCACTGCTTTATACCAAACTACTAATGTATATAACAGGTTTATAACACCTATTAATAATATATTAACCCTTTATAAACCATTTATAAATGGACATCTAGTGTAAATGTTGATTGATACAGTGAAATACTGACACATATCATATACTAATATATGATAGCTTGTGCCTGGTCCTAAAATCTCCACTAAGTGGGAACTCTCACTGGAGTCATATAAGCAAAATTAGGATTCTAGTTTTCAGAAAGGGCCTCTTGTTTTCTGATTTAAAATCTGTCGCTCTAATATTTACTCTTGCCACAGGCTGTTTAATTTATAGGTAGGAAAATGCCCTGGTGGTTATGAGGTGGGATGGACAAACGTAAGGTGTATTGATCGGTTGATCACTTTTCTACTTTCGTGGCCCTGCAATATGAGAGAAACTCAGTCATGTTCCTGCTTCACCTCCGACGTGATTTGCAGTCACTTAAATGTTACGGAACTGGCTGAAGGTTGTTTGGGGGAGGAGGTTAGTTGGGTGCTGGGGTGTGTAAGGAGGCTGCAATAGAATTTACAGGCAAGCACTTAATGCAGTGTGTTCAGCCTGTGTCCCAGGAATCGCTTGTGGCCTTCAAGGCTCTACCCGGTGGTTCTTGGAGGTGACTGTGTGAGGAAGAAAATCTTGATTTGACTAGAATTCAAATGTGTTTCCAAGCTGTGACCTGTGATTTCTTTTTTTTCCTCTGAAGTGTTCGAATCAGCCCCACCACCTACCCAGAGGCCTCCCACCACTTCCCCCTGAAGCCTCAGCTGCAGCTCTGGTGCGAGCTGGGTGTGAACTAAACCGGCACTGTCCCTTTCCTGCTGTGGGTGCTCAGCTGCGCCCCTGCTGGCAGCCTGCTGTATCACAAGGATGGGAGGCAGAGAGAGTAACTTTGGCTCCTTTCCTGCTTGCTTCTATGCCAGACTTTATGAGCAAGGCAGGAGCTTTTCCCTCCCTGCGGAAGGCAGATGTGGGATAATCTGCCCTCTATGAAAATCTTATCCTAATCTCAATTGGGACTCTGTTCAGTGGGACTATTTGTCTGTTTAAAGGTAGGCATGTTCTTAAAGTTGTAGCTGAATTGGGAGCAGAGGGCTTCCTGCTCGGCTCCTTTCAGGATTAATCCTCACAGTCCTGCAATTGTTTTATCTAAGAGGCCCCTGGAACGTTGATGGAGTAGAATAGGAAACAAAAGGATAAAATGAACCAGTATTCATAGTCACCAGACCTACATACGAGTTCCCCCTCTTAACTGAAAATTTTCTGCTAATAATATTTATTTTGTGCTGCTAAGATGACTGTCTTTGCTCACATGGTATTTCCAGCAGATAATGGCAGAAAAATACCCTTTAAGCATAGGTGCTGGAACTAGGGGTACCGGGGTGCTGCTACATCTGCTGGCTTGAAGTGGTTTCCATCATATGCAGAGTTTACACTTTGATTCAATGCACCCTCACTATAAAATTGTTCCCGCTCCCCTGCCTATAAATGACACAAAGTGCTTCTATATGTAGCTGCACTGAGATCAAAGGCTAATTTCATTGGCTTCAAGGAAATCACTTCTAACTGACAAGTGAGAAGAGAATCGGGTCCAAGATGATTTCTGGCCATATTGGATCTTTTAACACTGGAAATACTGATTTTCCCATTTCTCTTCCTTATTATTTTCATGCAATAAAAAAACACAATCCATTTTAAAGAGAGATGGGCTGGCAATAGAACCTCGTATGTGACCATACATGAACACTCAGAAGTTTGAAATCCTGACATAGGCCTTAATTTTGGATCAGATTCTGAGCTCCTTAGTTACCTTGGTGAGCAGTTACTCAGATGGGCCTACCCAACTAAGTAAAAATTCACCAGTGGGAGAAAGGGGCTCACAATCTGGTGCTTTGTGACTTGGCCTACCTCGAGTATCAAATACCAGACTTCTGCTTTCTTTCCTTTCGTCTGCAAGCAATGGTTCCATAACTAGGGCCTTTTCCTTTGAATAAGATTAAACAAGCAGCCACGGGGAGGATTAATTTACTCTGTGACCAGCAAATGTTATTCTTGCCTTTGTCTAAATGATCCATTTCTGAACCCTGCAGCTTGAGTGTCTGTAATTCTAGTTGCTTGATATGTTGATTGAAAAATCATTCAACAAATATATAACAGGGAGCTAGATGGTGAAATGGGGTCCCAAATTTCCTCCCAAGCCAAATGATAAGGCTAATTTTTGCTCACATTACTTATTCAAGTACAAATATTCCCACTGAATCTATGGCCAGCTTGTTTAAAATCTTCCCTCTGATTATCACCCTCTGTTAGTCCATCCTTGAATAAACACGAGTGAGTCTCATAGACTCATAGGTCAGAAGGGACCAATATGAGTCCAGTACATTGATGGTAGAATTTTGTTGTTCCAAGTGCAATTGTGAATGTCTGGCCATTGTATGTCACTAAAACACCCATTTCATTCACTTTCCCAGTTAAACAGCTCATCTCTAATTTTATTTCTATATTACCCATTCATTTAGATTTACAAGAGCGGTCCATAATTCAGCAGGAGCCCAGTCAGTGCTCTAGATGGTCTTACAACAGGTAAAATCATAAGTTTATCAATAGCATTGTAATGAACAGCAACTGCTCAACCTTGTAGAGCTCCCAAGAAACACAGAAATCCGCCCAGCCCAGTCAACCTTCAGCCCAACCACTGGGACTGAAGATGAGTTTTGCATCATGTCTTTGGATACCTGATCTTTCTTGGGGTGCTGGGCACTGCAGATGAATATTAATTAATGTATAAGCGTGCTGGGGAAGTTCAATCAAATCTTTATAAAGTGCTTTAAATTTCTTAGATTGCAGTCACTATCTATGAGTTTAAACTATTATTTGATCACTTTCCATTTTTATTATTTATCTTATTAGCCTAAATAGAACTGGTATTTGTCACTTAATTCATCTGCAGTAAAAGGACTGGGTGTGATTTTCATAAGTGCCAACATGGGGTCCTAAGTACCTAAATCTCTTCTTAAAATGGGAAACAGGTGCCTAAATTTTAAAGGTGTTTAGGCATCTAGGTACAGGTAGATGTCTAGTGGAATTTTTAGAAATGGGTAGGTGTCTAACTCCCTGCATAGATAATTTTGAAAATCCCATTATTAGGAACTTTTGAAAGTATCCATTATCTTGTATGTTTGATTTCTGCACTTTATAAAAATACCATCAGAAGGAGATGACAACCAGAAGTAGAATAGCAAATAATAATGATATACTCAACTGAACTGAATTTTCAGAACCTTCTTCCTCAACAAAACAAAACCTTGTTCTCACTGTTGTATATCTGTTTTCCCCAATCATCAGTATGAACTAATCTTTTTTCCTCAAACACCAATGAAAGCTCCAGCTGATTTAAACTATGCTATTAAACATTTGCATGTTTTTGGATTTGAACCCATTCACATAATAGAATAATGGATTGTAAGTAGTTCATCAGTAAATAATCCACAATTATGGAGTTTGCAGACTGATTGAAAATAAATAGCAGTATTTTGTATAATTAAGCTATAATTAAATGGCTCTCTATATCCAAATGATAAAGTGTCCCTCTGGGCCATGGCCATGTGCTGAGGATTTTATTTAGTTCAATAGCAAAAGTCACTCAGTGCCAAGTTTACATAAAAGAAAAGTTAGTGAATTGCAATGAATAGAGTTGACTGATCTCTTCATACAATGTAATAATTAGAGCCAGCATTGCCTCTGTGTACATTTTGGATACAGACTGTTTTTGCAACTACTTTATATTAACCTCCATTGGTATTCAGCAATAGTATTTACTGACCACAAAGCCATATATTTTAAATTGTATACAGAGTCAATACAATTGCTGTTTAACTTTTCTGTACACTGTTATTAGCATGATTCAACTTTCAATTCAAGCAAGGATGGTTTTGCCAAATTTTAGAATCAGCTTGAAAATCATAGGTTCTAGATTCAGAACAGAGCATAATCTGAGGTTTGAATTCAGTTTGGCTCTGGCAAGGTGTGAATTCTAGATGCCTATGTGTACGTGCAAGCGCGTGCGCGTGTGTGTGTGTAACATAGGCCTATATGGGGCACTGGCAGCGGGGATCAAAGCTGAGACCTCTATGCATGAGTCCCTACTACTTGAGCTGAAAGACATGTCTTAGCCATGGCTGTAGCAGGTTCACCAACCTCTAGCTTCCCTAGCCATCACTAGAGGGGGACAGTGCCACTCTCAGCAGGTGTATATAGATAACTTTTATTATTTGCACAGTGTAGCCTTCTATTTAGAAAATCATGGGGTGGACAGAAAGGTTTGATTAAATATTCTCTTGGAAAAGAATACCTCAAATTAAGGGGCTGAGAAACATTTTGCAAAAATTGGTAAAATGCACTGAAACCCGAGATGGAAAAACTTAATTTTATCAAAATGTGAAACACTATCTCTAATTTCAAAAACAATCTAAACAATCAAACAAAACCATCAAAAACTCTTGCTCATGCCATTTAATCAAGGGGCTAAATGTCTGTCTAGCCTCCCCCATTTTTCCTCCAAGTAGACATAGTTCCATTGCATGACATCTAATTCACATGGGTATAAACAAGCAGAACCTTACCTCCGACATGTGTTTATTAATTAGTATAAAATTAGAGAATTTGGCTTAAGGTCTGTGTAATATCTTCTTTCACACTCATTTTTCATGGTCTGGCAATCACATCTCCTTCATGGTTTGGTCCTGATTTTTAATAGGCAAAAATGTGGAGAGGCCCAATTCTGCTAACACTCATGGGGGTGTTATTTAGTAACATAACTCTTTACATGAACAAACTCTGAATAATTTATGCATTTTGATGGTTTCTTTGGGATTAATTATTCCAAAGTCTCAAGCAATTCTGGGAGCTGTAGTCTCTCTTGAGTGGTCACATCAAGCAGGCAAAATATAGTAAAGGTTCTAGAAGGAGATAGAATCAAAGCTGCAGATCAGGGAGTGGAAGAGGGTTCTTTTTCAGATGTATCTTAATGCAGTATTATTTAACTATCAGGTTGCTCATTAAAAGGAGTTGCCAAACTGCTGGCAGGAATTTCAGCTTGCACAAACTAAAACACAATTCAGGGCTCCTATTTAAGGAGGGATACAGGCAGGCTCTGTTAGCATAGATTTACGCCGCCACAGCCACAGCACAGTTTTCCCATCTGTGAAATGGGGATAATGATACTGGCTTCCTTTGAAAAATGCTTTGAGGCCTACTCATGAAAAGCACTATATAAGAGCTAGGTATTTATTTTATTTATTTGAAGGACAACTATATTCTGTGGATGTGAGTTCTCGGTAGTACTCATTGTTCTCTGATGGAGTGGCTGGGTTTATCTTTGGGCTTGGAATATCTTTATTGCCTGGTGTTACAACTTTGTAATTGCCTGTGCTAGCTAATAAGCTCTTAGAGTAGAACAGTTTCTTAGAGGACTCTTGAGGTTCAACCACTTTCTCATTTTTGGATGATTGAAAACTGTTTTTTGGGGGGTGCCAACTGGGAGTTTCACAACAATGGTGCTCCAAAGACCCCCCAACTCCCATGTACAAAGAACCTCCTACAGGGCACTCTGCACCTTGTGGGAGTGGTCCTTTATTCAGCAAGGAGTCCCACTGAAATCATACATTTCAATGGGATGAAAAGAGGGCTGAAGTGTCCTCATGTACTTCAGGTTATTTACAAAGATTTTAATTCCTCTAGAGCCACTTAAAAATAACATACCCTATATTGAGTGCAGAGACTGGAAGCAAAGATCCAAAGGTCAGAGTCTGTTTGCCACCTTTAGTCATCCCTGAGTGCTACTTTATTCAGCAAGTGATCCCAATTGGTCTACTTGAGGAGAGCGGTACTACTAAATGTGAGGATATTTGAATCCAGTTCAAAATGCTATGGGGTTTTTCTGCATTTACTCGCTAAACATGCAAAAATTATTAAGTTGATGATCTGTGACTTGCATGGAAGCCATTGTTTTCTAGAAGTGATTTTGATAGTAAATCTATTTTATATTCATAAAGGGAATTTGGAGAAAAAACTACTGAATTGTAATCTAACTGAACACTGGAGGAAGAAACCTTTGCAAATAGAGTATAAATATACTATAATGTCTCTATAAGAAGCAAAAACTATACATTCTAGTATTTGTGGAATAGGAATAGAAATACCACATCAAGCAACAATTAAGTCAAGCCCTCTAACCTTCATTCCCTTTAAATATAACTAATTCTGGAATTTGCACTTCAGCTCAGCTATTTACTTCTAAAGATGCTGTGCTTTGTAAACTGCAATAATCAATTCCTGCCCCTTGTATTAATAACAGGACTTTGATTTTTGTTTAAAAGATGTTCACAAGGGGCAGGAATTGGTTATTGCAGCTTGATTCTTAGAGTAAGCCAAAAAACTCTGATAAATGAGAAATAGTCCCATTATGTTATTATTCTGTTACCTAAGAAACTATCTTCAAAACAGAAGCCCTCATAAATACTCTGGAGATGCATCAGACACTTTTCCCTGCTGTACAACGTTGTGTATATGGTTTGGCAGGAGTTCATCATGTAGAAGATAAACTAGCACATAGTGCCAGGATTCTATTACTCTTGACCCTGACCTTTGGCTGCGTGCTGTTTCCAGTTGTACTCCATCTTTAGAAGGAAAAAAGATAGCACCCATTATTTTACCCTTTTCTTTTTAACTTTCTGTTTTTTGAACTTCTCCATAGTCTGCCCTTGTATGAAATACATTTGAAAAACAAGTTTTCAGATCTCTCTCGCCTTTTTTTTTTATGTTCACTTTTTCATTCTGTGAAGCTGGCAGAGAGGCATATGCCAAGGGAGGTTTTCCCATTCAGAATTCTTTTTGGCTCCAAGCGCTAACTAGCTCAGTAACATAAAATAGTATTGAGTATCCTAACCACAGAAAAAAGTATAGACTTGGAAATGGTTTGTTTGTGTATGCTATATTTATTATTCTCTGAGCCCAAGATATCCATTTATTGTTACCAACTGAAGTTATTAGTGGTAAAGTCATGGGAAAAGAGATGTTGCTTTCAGTACTCTAGAACGTGTAGAATGCAGAGGCATTTAATTTATGCAGAGAGATGTAGAGTTATGTAGACTACAAGGCATTATTTAAACATATTTGATCTCTTTATAGAGCCATGACATCTAGAAAGGTTCTAAAGGCAAGTGATCCAAGTGATGAGTTGTAAAGCACTTTGATACTGTGCTATGGTATAAATATTTGAGAGATTACAGCGTTTAGATTAGAATGACGGGAAGGCAGAGTGAACGGAGAGTAGTGTCCTTGGGAATTCTTTAGTCCTTGCTTTGCACTCCTTATTCAGGCAAAAGACACATAGAAGTTTAGGGGAATTTTGCCTGAGTTAAGGAGGGAAGGATTACGTTTTTAGTTTCCTAGCAGGGATCAAGCTAACTGTCCTAGGGAAGAAAATGTTTGCAAGTATATAGCAAACTGATCTTTCCATTTAAAAACAAAAATTTGTCTTTGGCCGTTCAAGATGGAGGCAGTTGTAATTATTTAGCTCTGAGTGTATCCAATGGCTTTTGGTTTTGAAAATAATATCACAGTAATCTGGTCACATTCATCTTGTCATGCAGCCATTAAATAATCAGTAAAGGTATTTTTAAAGGAAAGGTGAGAGAGAATCAATAGAACTTCATATTAATTATAGATTTATAACTACAGGAAAGTTTGGAAACATAATATGTCATAATCAGATAAGAATCTCTAATGCATTACAGTTAAAGACAACAAATGTATGTTGCAATACAATTTGCCTAAATGTTTAGCTTAGTTTTGAAACAGAAAATGTTAACACTGTAATTGCAAACTGTTGATACTGGCTTGTATTTTGGGGGCCAGAACTGAAACTGATATAAACACAGTGCTCCTGCAATGAATTTCTTTTTCATCCTACTTTCTGGTTGTAGCTGTAATCTGTGGTATGTTTAATGGAAAGAAGCAGAACACATGTGAAAATTGCTTTGTGACATTCAGGGACTAGACAGAGATTCAAGAGATTTAGATTCAATTTCCAGATCTTCCACAAACTCCCTGTACTGTGTGACTTTGGGCAAATCACTTAATCTCTGTGTTGTGGTTCCCTTGCCACCATCAATTGTCTATTTAGTTTTTCAGCTCTTTGGGACAGAGTCTTTCTCTTGCTATGTGTTTGTTCTGTGCCTATACAATGGAGCCCTGAACTGGGCTCTGGAACCTATGTTCTATTGTAATACAAAATATTAAGAACCATCATTGAATGCAGGAATCTAATACCCAAGAACCTATCTCGGCTCTGGTAACATGCCTGTCACTGGGTTATCTGATTGTCTAATACAATAGTAATGTTTCTTATTAACTTTATTTTAAAAAATAATATTTTAAGGTTCAAAGTCCTTACTCAGGCAAAGCTCCCATAGAAGACAGTGTTTTTGCCAGAGAAAGGACAGCAGGATTTGGCTTTCAGTAAATTTTAATAGATTGTTTTTGTAAATGATTTGAATGATCCAATAGGTTGGTAATGAGTATGCATTCAGTAAGGAAAGGGAGGCCCAGTGGTGGGGCACTAACCTAGCACTTAAGATACCTGTCTTCAAGTTCCTGTTCCACACAGACTTTCTGGGTGACTTTGACCTCTGTGATCTCAGTTCCCTATCTGTAAAGTGAGGTTAATACTTCTCTACCTAACAAGAATGTTGTGAAGATCAGTACATTCAAATTTGTGGGGCTCAGAAACTACATTCCTGGGGGACATATAGATCCCTGAGATATCTAGATAAGTTAATACTTGGATCATTGTTCTGAAAACAGCCTACAGCACCCAGAAGGCTCCTTTTGGTGGTTTGGTGTATGTACAAAGTTGGTAGTGTGAGTGGACATAGACTCCAGAGCAGGAAAAACCCCATCTATTATTAGAATTATTATTATTAATTTGTATTATGGTAGTACCTTGCAATTTTCATAGAGATGGCTGAAAAAGAGGAAACAGTTTTGTTAATGTTTTGTGAAAAATGTGTTTTTGGTTTTCGTTGTTGAGCTGGCTCTATTTACAACCTGGTTGACAGTCTAAGAGGATAAAGGAAACGAGTCCTTTCCCTGCTCTGGGTGCACACTTCAGAACAGTTCCCTGAGAAGGGTAGAGGGAGAATCTTGATTTGCCATTTCCCACTGAAGCTGGTTAGAAAAGTGAATTTCCATTCCATGGGAAATTGCAATATTACACTTGTTTTCATCCCAAATCAGGATGAAATATTGAAACAGAATAATTTTTCTGGGATGAAATATTTCAAATACTTTCAGTTTGGAACCAGTGAAATAAAAAACCTGGTAATTTCTATTGAGACTTTTGACTTTGCAGAACTATTTTTTGTTTAAAAGATGTCAATTTGAAACCAAAGGTCTCACTTAGAAATATCCATTCAGAACACAAAATTTCACTTAAAATGGACATTTTAACATAATGTTTACAGTGTTGTTGTAGCTGTCTTTGTCTCAGGATATTAGAAAGACAAGGTGAGTGAAGTAGTATTTCTTATTGGACCAACTTCTGTTGGTGAAAGAGTCAAGCTTTTGAGCAATGCAGACCCAGGCCTAAAGAAGAAAAGAACAGAAGCTGGTCCAATAAAAGATATTACCTCACCTACCTTATCTCTCTAATTTCATTTTAATGGAATTTTTAAGCCAAAATTTGTATTCAGAATTGAAAAATTGTCAAAACCAGACCAAAAAAACCCAAACCAAAAACACATCAACAATACCACATTTTCCAATTGAAAAGATATTTTTAGTTGAAAGGAGTTTTAGCTGCTAGGAGTTAGTTCCTCTCATATGTATTTGTTTTAGAAAAACTTTTCAGTTCCAGTAGCATATCTGAATATAGTACTTACATGGAAAATTCATACAAGCTTGTGGAATGGAACATGTATAGCACTATTATTACCCTGCTGTGGTTAAAAAAGCAAACAAGATATTATATTGCATAAGGATTGGGAAGGAGAACAGTACGGATGCTATTTTAATGCCATTATATAAATCAGTGGTGTGGTCTCTTATGGATTATTATATACGCTGCTGGTCACTCACAAAAAGGCAGAATTGGAAGGTTTCAGATAAGGGTAATAGAATGATTAAGGGCACAAAAAAACACTCACAGAAAGATTGAAGAGTTGGATTGCTTACCTCAGAAAGATGCAAGTCATAAAGAATATGCTAAAATTATATAGATCCGTGAATGGTCTAGACAAGATAGATCAAGAGCTTTAGTTCTCTTTGTTTTACAAGAAGGGGACATTCAATGCAATTAAAAGGAAGGGAATTCAAACCTGATAAACAAAATACTTTTTTACCCAGTGAGTAATTAGACTATGGAACACATTGCCACAGGATGTTGTTGAGGCCAAGAATTTAGCATGATTCAAAGAAGCACTGGAAAAATAAGTAGATAACAAAAATATTCTGCATTAGTACTAACCAAAAATTTGGAAGGGATTAAAATTTTATGTTTAAGGATTTAAGCCAGTCTCTTAAGGTAAAAAGTAGAATGAGATCTTCAGATGGGCAGATTATCCCCTATTCCCTATTTGGGGATGTCTTGTACCTTCCTCTGGTTCTCACCCTTGTCAGGGATGGGATATTGGATTAGCTGGATCACCAGTCTGATCCAATATGACAATTTTAATTTCCAGGTTTTAGTGACATAGATGTCAGGAGTATTCAGCATCTGGAATCATAGAAGATTAGGGTTGGAAGGGACTTCAGGAGGTCATCTAGTCCAACCCCCTGCTCAAAGCACAACCACCACTAACTAAATCATCCCAGCCAGGGCTTTGTCAAGCCACACCTTCAAAACCTCTAAGAATGGAGATTCCACCACCTCCCTGGATAACCCATTCCAGTGCTTCACCACCCTCCTAGTAAAAAAGCTTTTCCTAATATCCAAACTGGACCTCCCCCACTGCAATTTGAGACCATTGCTGCTGCTTTGGTCATCTGCTACCACTGAGAACAGCCAAGCTCCAGCCTCTTTGGGCCCCGTCCTTTCAGGTAGCTGAAGGCTGCTCTCAAATCCCCCCCTCATTCTTCCCTCCTGCAGACTAAATAAACCTAGATCCCTAAACCTCTCCTCGTAAGTCATGTGCTCCAGCCCCCTAATCATTTTTGTTGCCCTCTGCTGAAAGTGCTGTTGGGTTCCCTGTCAAGATATAGAAAACATTTTTGATAGCTGATGCCTTCAGATGGAGCCCAGCTTTCCTATAGGAAACAAATAGCATTTAAATTAATTTAATCGAAGGAACGAAATGATGCATATCTGGGTAAACAAGCAACTTCATACCATATTTCATGTAAACCTCCTGTCATCTTTGTTACCCCAGATATACACCAGAGATATCCTCTAGTTCAAACAGGAATTGATTCATGGAAGTTCTATGTCCTGTGTTAAACAGGAGTCATATTAGATTATTACAATGGTCCCTTTTGTCCTCATAATCTATGAATCTCTCCTTGCTGCACGTGATGATGATCTGCCCTAGACAGTGGTCCCCAAAGCAAGGATCTTGTCTTTATTCTCTCTCTTTAGCACACGTATTGCACACTTTTTAAGTGTTTAAAATAAATGAAAATGGGGGCTTTTCGGAAAAAACCCTTTTTGGGATATAATGGAAGTGTTGGCAGCTTGGAGTAGGTTTGGGCTATTAGTGCTGGGTATAGGGCTGGGCTGCAGAGAAATTAGGCAGCCATGAGATGGGACTGCATGTGACCTGAGGATAGTTAGATAGCAGAGCTGGGCAAATTTGGCAGCTGGCATGTAGTCCTGTGTCTTATCTGCAGCATTTCAGAGCAGTTAGCCCAGGAGACTGATACTCAGCTGCCAGGCTCGAAGGGTTAAGAGCTTCAAAAGCAACCACAGAAGAAATGAATCCAAGATGATGGCTGCAAGCTGTTTTTGCACGATTTCTCTATTCCTAGAAGCTGTGGGTCTGTCACACTTTAGGAATGACAGCACTGTACATAATCACAATTGTGTGCGTGAAGGTCAGAACACTGGGTGAATCATACATACAGACGTACAATCTGACAAGCACATGGCTTAGCTTTCCAAATTCCACGGGTGTTATTTGTCCATGAGGAAAGCTAAACTTTGGAAACATTTATTTTAAACATGAAAAAGTACTTAAGCAAATAACTATTTTTGGGAGGGGGTGAAGGATGACGACTCAGATCTGGCTATCATTTCATTTATGCTAACTCAAATTAACAGCTATAGCATATTGGACAAACAAGTTCAGCAGCAAGTCCCCTCTCAAATATTTGAAGCCATCACTGGCTAAACATTGGTACATATTTCATGCACAGACCTGAAAGTTTGCAGCTGTGTTTTTCCTTAAAGCTGATTTTTTTCAAAGTGCTCAATATCCACATGCATACACAGATTGCCTTGAAAATAACTGCCACAATAGGAACTGCTTTGATATTTGGGGTACAAATTTAGAATCACTTGGTGAATGGGTCCCAAGATACAGATCCCCTAAATGACCCGTATCCCTCTGATTTCAGACTTTTTTTTTCCTTTTATAGGCTAGAGGAGTGAACCATTTTCTGTTGCTGCTGAGTTTGAGTATGAGGGTTTTTAGTTAATTTCTATGATAATAGAGTTCCTGCACAAGCATAGATTATAATAATCCTTGATCACCAGCTAATCTAGCCACAATCATGCCATCTGCAATAGCATTTATTTCTTTACGTCTGGTTGACATTTTGAGTTTTGAATTGATAATTTTCACTGACATTTCAACAATAAAAAGAGAAACTTTCCTCCCCCTTTTGTTTCAGCCTGCTCTATTTATTTATTCAGAGTTAGGTTACACAAAACAAAACAGCATCTGCACCCTACAAACTAGTCTCACAAAATAAAATAATAAAAATCAGTAATTGTCCACGGACGCCAGGCTCCTGGCAAGTAATACAAACACAACGAAACCTCCAATGATTTCACAATCCCACCCATTTCTCAGCTTCCATGGATCAATCTGCAAAGCACTTCCCTACCAAATTCAAATTTTTGCAACTTGAATGAGGCCTATCTTACTACTCGCAGGGTAATACAGAGGATAGGACAGGGAACCACTCGAGGAGGTACTTGAGCACAGAAGCACTTGAGGAAGTGTGAGTTTATCCAGCAGAAGGCAGGGTTATCTATTTACCCTTCCCATAACTATGACATATGGAAGGATGTATGCCAAAACTAACCTTTTTTCCATAGTCAAAAAACAACCATAATAGCGTTATAAATATTACTTGCCTTCTTTCACTAAAACTTACTGATGGGTATACTGACTTCAGCTGATTGTGATGAATGCTCTGATAAATGTTATTCCTTTATAACTTTTTTTTTCATCCAAGTGAAATATTGTTTTCCTTGTTTACTGTATAATCTAAATCTTAATCATATAATGGAATCTATGATTTTCATCACCATGGTACCTAAGCACTTACGTTAATGAGAGGAACTATGGTCTTGTGATATGACACAGCATTTAATCCCCACTGAATTCTGCTCCTGCTGTGACAAAGACGAGATTGTAGGCCAGTCATTGTCCTTCTTTGTACTTCATTTTCTTCCTCTGTAGAGAGTGTTATGGAGTTTTGCTCATTGGTCTTTCTGAAGAACCTTAAGATTCCCGATGGAAGCTGCTACAAAAGTAACTTACCAGTGATATTTCCTGCACTGAGGCCAATCAGCCTAAAGAGCAAAGTCTTAATTTTTATTAAGTAGATGAAGAATTGGAGTGGCATCTTTTTCAGAAGAGACTAGAAGCAAAGGAGATGTTTGGCCTCTTTGTAGCTTGCTGTTTCCCCTGTCTTTTTTGTTAGCCATGTTTGAAGAGGTTTGTAGCTTCATCTACTATGGCAAGATGTTTAAGGCTTTCTGCCGAAATTCTCTGATGAAATACAACAATCTCCCACTCGCTTTCAATGAGAGGCTTATAAGTCCCTGCCAAATGAGATAAAGCTCATTTTGACAAAAGCTGATGCCTCTTTACAGCAGAAAGCAATGTACATATGTAGGAAATGTGGAGGGAGGCTGCAAGTTGTCCATCAGGACCCTGATGAATTCCTGGAGGTGCACCAGAAAGATAAGCATGGATGAGTCGAAAAGAAGCTGCAGAAGCTCCAGCAATTTTCCTTTTCTCCTGGAAAGCTTATCTACACTAGAGTGCATTCCTGGGGCACTGTCCTTCAGCTAACTTGAGAAATGTGCTTCAAAAAACTACTGCAGGACCCAAGAGCAAACGAGTTCAAATAAAAATAGGCCGCACTTTTGGAGGCACCTGTTATTGAGGTAAACACACCAAAATACTTTCTCTCTAGAAGATGAGCCAAAGGAGAAACGCTTAGGAAACTGTGACTCACCAAGAGAAGCTATAACTGTAAGTGTTCCAAGAACACTATAAAGTCTTAGCCTTAGTATACAGTAGGTTTGAAGTACTGTAAAGCATTCACCTTTCCAAAGATGATGGCTGAGATACAAGCAGACAGCTGAGGCGATGAAGAGGGACTGGATACAGAGGGGGAAGGAGGTTGTAAGGACAATGGGGAGAAAAAGAAAGCAAACGAGGAATGGGTATTTACAGCTGGGGCAGAGAGAGGGGTATCAGGCTAGAGTGCCTGATGTTACTGAGGTAATGTTACAGGGATAGCTGTGAAGGAAAGAGATTAAGCTGGGGACCACCTAAAGGGAACCTGCCTGTTTATAGACATCATTGCTTTATTTTAAAGGGATTATCTGCCAGGATGTCAAGATAATAATTATTAATGCTGATTATTTGTATTATGGTAGCACTTAAGAGACCAAACCAAGATCAGGCCTCGAACACATCAGAGGCAGTCCTTGCCCCCAGAAGCTTACAATTTAAATAAACAAGACAGAAAAAGAATGGAAGAATGTAGTCTTAGAAGGAAAATTGAGGCAATGAAAAGTTATGATTTTTTTCCCCCCAAGTTATACAAGGAGTCTCCAACAAGGAGACAAGGACAAGGAGTCTCTATGTCACTTCCTCCCACAGCGCGGTGTCCTGCAGTCTCCACTGGAGCAATGGGGGGGTGGGACCAAGAAAGGGGATCTCCATGCGGTTTTGCTGTAGGAGCTGTGGAGTATGTAGAACAGCTGGAGTTTCTCTGATGCGACAGTTCTATGTGCTGCTGAGGACATGAGGACAGTCGGGCTCTTTCCACTTGCTTCTTCCCTTCCCCCGTCCAGGGCAAAGCTGCTGAGGCTGCCTCTCTTGTTACCATTCTCAGGGCAGAAAGGGGGAAATGCAGTTTGCATTTACAACTGCCCTTGACAAAGTACATCTTTTTTGGCAATCTGAGCCCCTGTTCATGTGAGGCCATCTATCTTTGCATGGACAGCCCAAGAGGAGAGGACTTTAAGCTTCCTGGATTTACTTCTGAGCATTAACATTAGGAGCAGGGGCTGTCAATTATTACATGTCTGTAGGACACCTAAGACAAGAGGACCCAGCCTGGTTGTGGCCTTAGTGCACAGCTGTGATAGAAAAACTAAGTAATAATGATAATTAATTAATTAGTTCAGCATGTTTTGTTTTCTTACCTTTACTGTAATTTCCTAAAAGCATCAGAGTTTAGCCCAGTGTAGAGGAGCAAAAAAGTGACGCTTTCCCTGAACACATATAACATAAGAATTTTTTCCTTCAACAGAATTTGTGGTGTAGTTTATATAACAGTTAGTGATAAGAAGATGCTCTGTTCACTCAGTAGAAACAAACAGCAGCACATAGAACTGTCACATCAGACAAACTGCAGCTGTTGTATGTATTCTCCAGCTCTTCTAGCTAAACACCATGCAGAACCCCTTTCTCCATCTCCCTATTAGTTTTAAAAAAAAAGGAACAAAAAATGAATCATTCTCATGTTAATCATTTTTTGTTTACTGTGCATGTGTATATATCTGTTGAGACTAACACAACTACTGGTGTATATTAAACATTGATGCATGAGTTAGGATGTAGAAAATTACTCTTCTTCATAATGTAGTAATGCCAGATTTTCTAGTGGAAAAGAATATGCTGTAGAAACATGTAATATACATGAATGTTTGTTTTCAAACTGAGCCACTTTTCAGGATATTGGGTAAAATGCTCGTCTCACTGAATTAAATGGGAATTTTGCCACTGAGTGCATTGGGGCCAGGATTTCAGCCTCTGGGCCCAATTCTGCCAACCTTACCTACATGAGAATTCCTACTGCAATAACTGGGCCTAACTACTTGAAAAGAGTGAGAGGAATATGAGTCAGGATCAAAAATAGGACAGGTAAACCTATTTTGCTTATTTTAAATCCCACTTGAGCATCACTTACCCTATTGCATTTGTGTTAACGTTACACTTAGGAGAAGGAACAAGGAAGGAGACAAATAATCCACTGAAAAAAACAAGGTGAAATAAATGGAATGGAGATTAGGGAGAAGAAAAGTCCATTATAATGAGCCTGAAAAAAAATGAGAAGATAGAAAGGTGAGAAACTCTGATGAAAAACCATATAAAGAATATGTATACATTCATGTACCAGCCTCATTTGTCATGGGATTTTTCTCTTCCTATACAGTGTTGTAACTTCCCTTTAGCTGGACTCTCATGAAGTTATTCTGAGGAACAGAATTTGAAGTAAATTTGAAGTGCAAACTTTGGATTCGGATTCTGATCAACATTTGGAGCATTCTTAAAGTGTTCTAACTACAGAGAGAGCTCCTAAGAGCAAAATTCTGATCCACATTTGGTTCCAGACAGAGAAAAAGAGATGCCGTTTCAAAGTTGTAGGGGCTAGATTTTGGGTTTAAATATATAACTGTATCCCATTTTAAATAAAGAAATGTGATTTAACTTACATGTATATTTCTGGAGAAAGGAATTATTTAATGGGACCTCTGAAAGAAACATACTGTACTCGAACATATTATGGTGCTAACGGGGCAGTGAGATTTCAAAACGGCTTCTAATTGGACAAGAATTCAGGTATATACAGTGGATAACAATGGTTTTATATATGTACAACATAATTCACTTTAAACATAGAACATATTTTAAAAATTAAATTTTAATTTCCAGATACATATTTTGTAAAATAAATAAAGTCTAGAGTATGAATACATAAGTACAGCCCGAAATCATGGAAATAACTTTGTCTTAAATGAAAGCTCAAGTTCACATTCTTTCCAGTGTATACCTGGAAAATATCAACTTTTACTGCAACTTATCTTTAAAGGCTGGTTTAGAAGAATTAATGCAAATCATAAGAGTGAAAGTGAGATTAAGACCTAGCGATTTCTCTCGTTAAGAAAAGGTTCAGATTTTACAGACCAACGCACTATTATCATCCATGAGTCTGGAAACAAACGCTGATATAAACACAGAATTGAAACCGCAGAACATGACTTGTTTAAAACAGTTAAGTTCTGTGAAGGAAGGCAGGAAACGTGATTTATCCTTCTGGGAATATTTTGGCACGAGCATGGAACTAGGCATGCTCAGTGCATGTCACAGCCTTCATCTATCATTTCTCTCTGAGGTAAATCAATTTTTACTCAAACTAAGGCAAGGCAGCTCAGTCACCATCTGAAATGTGTGGAAATCCTTCTGTTTGACATGGCATTAAACAGAAAAAGGCAAAATTACAATATGTTGCCTTAAGGATTATTGTTGCACATTTTGTGCCTTCTGGCTGTGGCAGTGTTTGTTCCTCCGAGTCAAATTAGCTGGGCACGAGCCATTTTGCAAACACAGTAAAAATAAATTGCTGTACTTGGTAAGTGAATGTTCAAGTTGTCACTCTGAGCTAACTGCAAATTGTTTTAGTATCTTCAGGGTGACTTGGCAGTCTTTGATAGGAACTGCACAGAAGGTCAGTTTTCTCTCCTTGAAGCCAAGTTTAGGTTTATAGCTCGAGACACAGAGCAAACATTCTCTTCATATCAGGCTGAAGGAGAGTTTAAGAAGCATTCCAATTCCTACAAATAATAGAAAGACTACTTCAGGTTAAAAAGCAGGAGCAATATTATTTCCTCCGCGTGACATTGGATTTAAAGGGAGAAGCTGTATTAATTTAAACTCAAGGAGAATTGATGCATTATCTACTTAGTAGGCTGGGTTAGGAGAGAAGTCCTTATATAGAAAGGGCAAAGTGGTTGGGAAAACCTGGCACACAATTCTGCAGGACTTGTGACATCCATATGAAGGCTTGCTCCTGTGTGCACTACCTAGGGCTCCACTTATTTGGCACTATGCAACCCCACTGAGTGGTGTCCCTTGCCACAAACACAAGGAAGTGGTGAAGAGAATAATTCACTGAGCAAGATGGGCAAGCAGTGGAAAGAAATGATGAGGATGTTGTGATTTTTGGCCTCAGTAAGGGATATGGAATCGGAGCCTTTATACACAGAGTAGGCTTAGCATGAGCAACAGTAGTGCAAGTCTGATGGCTGTCAATATGACTGCCACACTGGGGGCTGAGCCGGGGAACCTCCAGATCTAAAAGCATGAACCAAGACCAAGGCACAGAATGAGATTAAACTACCTAGAGACAAAAAGGGTAACAAGAAATCAGTCTGCAAATACAGTAGAAGCAAGAGGAAAACCCAGGATAGGGTAACCCCTTTACTCAATGAGAGAGGAAAAACAACACAAAACGTGGAAATGACAAGTGAATTGACTTCTTCGTTTCATTTTTCACTGAAAGGGTTAGTAGCACTTGGACTTCTAACATAGGGATGCCAGTGAAAATGACGTAGGATCTGAGGCTAATATAGGGAGAAAAAAGTTAAAAATTACCTAGACTAGTTAAATGTCTTCAACCAGGGCCTGATGAAAGATATTCTACACTATTCAAGGAGCTGACTGAGAAGATATCTGAGCCATTAGTGATTATCTGCGAGAAGTCAAGGTCATGGAAGATGGGATTGATTCTGGAGGAATGGAAAAGGGCACATCTAATGCCAATCGATAAAAAGGAGAATAAGGACAACCTGGGGAATTACAGACCAGACAGTTTAACTTCATTGCCCAGACAGATAATGGAGCAAATAATTAAACAATCAATTTGAAAAAAAGATAATGAGGTGATAAGTAACAGTCAGTGTGGATTTGTCAAGAACAAATTGTGTCAAACAAACCTAATAACTTTCTCTGACAGGATAACAAGCTTTGTGGATAGAGGGGAAGCAGTAGATGGGGTATATCTTGACTTTAGTTAGGCTTTTGATACTGTGTCTCATGACCTTCTCATAAACAAACGAGGGAAATATAACCGAGATGAAGCTACTATAAGGTGGGTGCGTAACCGGTTGGAAAACTGTTCCCAGAGAGTAATCAGTGGTTCATAGTCAAGCTGGAAGGGCTTATCAAGTGGGGTCCCACAGGGATCAGTTTTAGGTCTGGTTCTGTTCAATATCTTCATTAATGATTTAAGTAATGACATACAGAGTAAACTTATAAAGTTTGTGGAGGATACCAAACTGGGAGGGGTTGCAAGATGCTTTGGAGGATAGGATTAACATTCAAAATGATCTGGAAAAACTGGAAAATATGCCCACTGAGAAGAGGAAAGTCCCCTCTCCCCCTCCATCATTCCTCATTCTGCTGACCAAAAGCTGCTGCTCCATTTGTGTCTGGATCTGGGAAGGTGTGACTATTCTTGCCCAAAATTGCTGCTGCGTGGTGGAACTTGAGAGGCAGGAGCAGGTTTAAAGAAGTCCAGCCCTGGCCAAGTCCACTGTCTTCCCAAATCACAAACTTTCACTACCCTTTATTTACCATGGCTCAAACTTGGTGAGTATTGAAATATAGGAATTATTCTCCTGTATCAGATCAGGGGTTAGTTTAGTCCTGTTACTGACAGAGTCCAGATGCTTGGGAGACATAGTGCAAGAAACATTGCAGTGTAGGCAGTTATGGGATAACCTGCCCCCTGGGAAAGTTTCTTCCTTTCTTCAATAGCTAGAGGTCGGCTTAATCCCTGAAGCATGAATATAGGTGATTGAGGAGTGTGAACCCTGTGCAGAAACTTGTGAAATACAAGAAACGTATGGCCTGACATGGCCACACCTGCAGTCCTTCTGAGCCAGAAACCAAGGAGAGGTCAGCTTCCCTCTGTGAATTTTTTCTTGTTTGTTTTACTTCTGTGCCACAACTGATCTAAAATAAATTCCTGTCTCTGCTATTCATTTATGATCTCCACTTTTTACAAGAAATTCCATCTGTGGAGGGGGGGAATGTTTATTATCTGGAATGAAAGTATTTGTCTACCGACGAACATTGTTGCAAATGAGTGAAAAGCTCTTTGTCCAAAGTGACTGTGTTTGGGTGTTAATGTAACCCTGTCTTCAGTGTGTGCTATGCACCCTCCTCTAGTGGCTGATTCAAAGAGGTTTATGAAGTTGCTACAGTTTCCAACAAAGGGACTTAGTCCCTCATCCTGCACCATTCAATTAAACGAGAGCTTTACTGTTTAGTTCAGCGGAATGTAGTTTATAATTTTAGTCCTTTAGCTCTGGTAGCAAAAGTTTGTGTTTTTAATGCTAAGGGCCCAATATTCTTACCCTGCTGTTGGCCTGAGTAGAGTCTGATATATCCTATAGTTTGCTAATATATTTTATGACATTTTAGCTTTGCACTGTTTCAACAGGCCAGAGTCTGATCCCCTCAAAGTAATAGGCAGCACGTGAGTGGGATTACGATTCGGCCCAATTTGCATAATCAAATGCAGCAGCGGACATCATCTTGCTAGAGTGTGGGTTCAGAACATAAACGTGTGAAACAGATTCACAGTGGATTATCTCACAGTGGCCAGAGATCATGTCAATGCACTGCAGGGCACTCTCTCAAGTCCTGCTTATGATCAGCGAGAGCCTAGTCTCCAAAGGGAGCGTAGCATCGTGGGGGTGATGTGTATTTGTAGTAAATCCGTTTTTCCACTGCTTGATCCTTGTGTTGTTTTATTCTTATTTCTGTTGCTTTCATCTGTTTTGTAACTATTTGATTGGGTAGCGCAGGCGAGAAATGCCCTTATTTATTTAATTTCAATGTAAAATAATTGAATTCATCCAAGGCTCTCGGCACCCGACCCACATTAATAATGCAATGAAATCCCAGCAACATTAAAATAATCATTTCCACAGGTAGCCACCTCCAGAAACTCCTTTCCACCCATTCAACTTTGCGGCAGCCCTCTCCAAAACCCCTGTCAAACAGATGTCATTACAGAGAGAAAGTAATGGTGTACCACATCTCTGCGGCTGGCATAATCACCTCTTTGGGTGATGAAAAAGCAGTGTGAAGATGAGGCATTTGCAGCCCATGATCTTTGGGGTGATTCTTTCTCGTGCTAAATGCTGAAAAAGCTCAGACTACTGCTGCACTCTCTCACTCACTGCCACTGCCACTGTTTTAACTTCAAAGAGGATTAGACACCTTCACATGATTCATAGGCAACACTAAAAGAGTGTAAGTAGAGTTCAGTAAGTGCTGTACACAAAGGAGAATAATACTTAGCACCTGTATGGTGCTTTATGTTCTCAAAGAGTTGGACAGACATTAACTACCATGGAAGCGGGTAAGTCTTTTATTATCCCTAGTATAGCAATGAGGAAACTGAGATAGTGGTCAGGATTCTCTTCGGTGTCCAGCTTCTGCGCAAGGCAACTAAGAGGTTTTGGCATCAGAGAACCAGTTATAGCCCCAGGTATAAGTCAGGTATTGATCCCCTAGGGACTTTATGCCAATTGAGGATAGTCAGAGTGCATTGTGCTCCTGCCATTTGCCCTCCCTTCTCAACACCAGCATGACCCTTCCCATCGCCAGAATACCCCTTCACCTAAGCCTGTGAAGATGGAGGCATAAGAGCTGGCTCAGCCAGTGGTACACTGGCTGAGGACTCCCCAATGTCTCAGGTATCTCTGAAGAAGTCTTGCGTGAGGTTTGTGTCACCTGGATGGGGCCAAGAATGGCCCACGGTCATAAAGCAACAGTGCCAGCATTAAAACAAGCATGTTCTTGGATTCCAGTCCATTGCATACTCCATTAGATCAATACTGCCACCGAAACCAGATGCTTTCACACTTTTAAGAAAGGTTTTTGGTTTTTTTTAACAACTGATGACCTTCTTCAAGGTAAGAAAAAGAATTGAAAATATTGCAATGGTTTCAATTATTGCTTATATTTCTTGAACACAACTTCAATTGTGAAGACTTTGTCTCTGTGCCAGTAAAATCAATTGTAATGGTGTGCTGCAAAGATCCATGGTACCAGAGTGGAGCTGTTTCATGGATATTTGGCAGACCAGTGTGCTGATACTATGTCAAGTATTGTATTTTCCTTGGGAGGTTCTACTTGTTCCTCTTTTCTATAGGAATGAGAGTTCACACATAATTTAGCCACAGCTCTTGGTCCTTTTTGTTTGTATTTATCTTGTTCGACCATCAGGCATCTCCAAATTGCATCTCTTATATTTGGAGTGAGTTTTGGCTTCTGTGAATTTGGAATAACTTTATTTAAAAATGTATAGCTAAACAGTAAAACAGTTTTCTCTTCACTTCTTTTTCACTAACCAGGATGTGGGGGCTTTCAGCACAGGGAATAAATTTTAACGAACCTTTTAAATTCCATCTTTCCCCCTTTTGTGAAGTCCTTCTAGCACTACCAGTTTATTGAAGATATTCTTGAATGTCTCATCACAAATACTAGAAGTCACACTGCAATCAATGATATATATGGCAATACGGCATGATGCTATCTGGCTAACTTTAATGAACCAAGAAAACAACAAGGATTTCCAAAATGGGGGGAAGAGGGAATTTTAAAATATAAAAATAAAACTAGGTTTTATCTTGTTTCTAGGTTAAATGCTTCACATATTATTATTTATTTTATTATTTGTATTTCCACAGCACCTAGATGCTCCGCTCAGGATTGGACCCCTATTGTGCTAAGCACTGTACTTACATAACATTAAAGACAGTTCCTACCCCTGGCGAGTTCCCAATCTAAAGTCCTGATCTTATAAACTCTGCAGGTAGATTCTTTTGACTTCAGTGGTGCTCCACATGGATCTATGTTTAAATAAGGAGGAGATGCACGTAACATACAGGTGAGGAAATACTGGGAAGGCATGATTGCATGTGTTTGCTAAGTGTATGCTATGGAGACTTGATAGCTTTTTTATAAAACAACCAAGAGAGCCACTGAATGCCACTTGGTTAGTGAGCTCCTTTTTCGATTTTTGCTTTGCAGGTCACCTTTAAGGGATCTTTGTGAGCCATGAGCTCACTCGAGTTGAGTCAGTCCTGCCAGGTTTGGTGGGAGGAGGTTATGGAGTTCCAAGGATCAACAGGAAATTATCTTTCTTTCTGAAAAGCAGTGTGTCAAAAAACAGACACATTTGCTTTTCTATTCTCTTTGAGATTGTGATGAATAGGGATAGTAAAATCCCAACATACGGAGTAAAGTCTTTTGGTTTTAGACAGGAGTAATTTGCAGTAAACTAAGAAACCCAAGACAATAGTATTTACTTCATTTTTTTCCCCTCCGTGATCCTAGGAGGTACTAATGAGGCTGAGCTCTGCTTTGGGAAGGTACATACTCAACTGTCCATCATGGCTGCATATTGCTAAAGCTCTCTTACTTCATACCATTGATCCAGTAATTAATTCTACCATGTAGACTATCCAGGGTGACAAGACAAGTGTGAATAAGAGGAATTAGTCCTCCCCTATCTTTTTGCCTCATGCAATCATTTATACCTATGCTAATGAGTAAAATGCTATTATTCTGACGTGGTAGCATTTTACACTCACTGTGAAGAGATGGAAACGACTACACAATGTGCAAGGCAGTGGAGAATAAGGTCCCAAGTCATTCCTAATAAATGGAGAATCAGAGGAAATCCTCTTTTCTCTGACTCTAAACATGCAATAGTGTTCTAGCCAAGGAATGTATTCACCCCACTCTCTTCTTTCTACAGGCCTGAGCTTGCAGGATCAGTCGCTGAATCTTTCTCAGTTTTACATTATCATTTACTAGCTCTATTATAGTATGCTATTTATCTTTGACTGCAGTTTCAAGACCTTTTTATAGTAACCCCCCTGCCACAGAAAAACGACTGTACAGAAGACAAATGACTTTGCCCCAGTTACATTCTTAGTCTTTTTAACGTGGTACTTTCACATTGGTTCAGTCTTTTTATTGCCTATATTTTTGTGTGTGAGAGAGAATCCTACAAGGCTACATTGGCACCTTGCTGTCTCCACTGTGTTCATGGCTTCCCATAGAGCCAAACTTTGACTCCAAGTCCCTGATTCCTCTTCCACAGGGGAAGCAAACTGTTTCTTCCTGGCACACCTTGCTCCTCCCTCCTCACCTCCGGGTCAGCTCAGCTGTGCAGGCTAATGCATTGGGGGAAGATGGAGGAGCCAAGCCTTCAGTTATTTCCATGTCCCTTCCCACTCCCACTTCCCAGGCTGAGGCTTCTCTCTCCACTATGCAGCTGCCCATTCTATGACTAGCAAATGCCTAAGTACCCTGAACCAGTTGCAAGGGTCACTATCTGTTCCAAATGGAATAAGGTTCCTCACATGCAAAATTGGACTCTTAGGGTGAAATCCTGGCCTCAAGGAAGTTAATGGCCATGATTTCACTGTTAGCTTCTTCAGGCAGGATCAATGTCTTCCCCTGTGTTTTTTACAGCTCTGAGCCCACTGGCATTTGGCCTGTAATCTGGATCCATGTCTTTCCTGGATGATGAAGGATAGTGGGGAAATATGGGTCCATTGCTGGCAGAAATTGTGAATGTGGTTTTTTGGGCAATGGGAAGAGGTCAGCAGCTACCATTCAGGAAGCTCTTTCTTCTGAAGGAATTACTTGATATGGACAGCCTTGCCAAATGGGGCAAGTTGGATGTTGATGTGGAGAAAGTAGAAAAACTGACACAAAAATATTTGCACATGGCTGAGTGATTGCATCTGCTGTTTTTGATTCAGTTCATAATCTAAGGCTTTTTTAGAAGATCCAGGGCTACTTCTAGAAGATTAAATAGCACTAGTAGCCAAAATGGCATTCTGCATCTGCCTGTGGCTTGGAGAGTGCAAAATTTCCTTTCAGATACAGACCTTGCTACTTTCTGTCCTAGTTACAGGGTAGCTGCACTTCTGTCCCATTTCTGCTCTCTGAATGCATCAACTTGTTGTAACATTGTTTCATTTTATAACTAAAGTGACCCAACTCCATTTTAAATTAATAGGAATATAAACTCATTGGACTGAAATGAAAAATGCTAACTGCTTTGTATCAACCCCCGGCCGGCCAGGTATTGTAACAAAATCTCTGTGAAACTTACCAGCCCTGGGAGGAGTCAGGAGGGGCTAAGTACTAAAGGCAATGTAATCAGAATGTAGCCTTTGGAAAACCTGTTACTTCAAACCCAGTAAACTTCATCTAAATAGTATCAATCTCTGAGAAACTTCCTTTGAACAGTATCCATTCATGTATTGTAGCAAAATCTCTGTGACTCGAAACTCAGTAAACTGCATTTGAATAGTGTTGAGACATGTATTGCAATGAGTGATTCTTTGTCAGCAGCAAACAACAGCTGGACAATTAAGAAGAATAAAATCGGGTTTCACTCTGTCAGTTTCGCTATTTTGGGGTGCAGTCCCCAATTACCCCATCGCTCTTGGAAACTTCTAATTTGCTAAGTGGGCATATTGCTGTGTGGAAGAAAAATATAAAAGGTAGTCACAAACAGGAAGTAAACTGGAGATGTCCCGTATCTTTGGAAGAACAACAGAATAGTTCTACATGTAGGCGTGATCTACCTGCTGTCTCTCCCCAGCTTGCCACTCAAACCTAAGTATAGAGTGTGGGGCTGTGTAACCTGAGTGTGATAGTATTTTCCACTCAGATGTGTAACCTGAGTGTGACAGAATTTTCCACTCAGATGTAAACCCGGGAATTGTACTAGTAGAATTGGAGTGCTGCTTTGCTGCTAACAAATCTCACTGGTGCCGTGTAAGTATAATAGTATAAGTATAACCCTATAGTGTAAGCTAGCTTTGTAAGTATAATTGTATAGTTGTAATTGTAACTGTGTTTTTTAAGCAGTTAGATTGTTGTATTAAATAAGAATCAATGGTGATTTTTAAATTGTAATTATTGATGTATAAATTGTTGTAAGTAAAACAAAGTTGTATGTGTAGGCACCCTGTACTTTAGGGGCCTACCTACTTAATTGTCGCGGGGAAGAGCCTGGGGACTACAACTCCCATAATGCCTTGGGGAAAAAGGAGAGACTCTTCCCCTTGCAGGAGTGAGAGAAGGCATGTGGCAGACTCCATTTTGGGGGCTGGGGAGGAAGGAGCCCAGGCTGGAAGCTGCTGGCTGGGTCTCGACGCTGCTGCTGCTGTGGCTGCTGGTGAACAAGATCCCAAGCTCGCTATTGCCTCTGACTGCTGCCGGGAGCCTGCTGACATGAGGATTTAGCACAGAGCTGCATTGGACTTGTGAGGTAGGCGTAGCAGAGAGATTGACAGACGGAGAAGAGGCCAAGACACAGTCCCTTCAAGCAGGGCCAGGACTGCCAGTCTCCAGCCTGATGCTTTGGCTGAGCTGGTGCAGTGAACCCACAAAGCAATCTCCATCCACAGATCTTCAAGCGCGCCCACGCAAGAAAGGGGTCAGGGCCTGAACTCTGGGGGAGTGCACACTCCAGAGGGGGGGTAAATAATGGCACTGTGAATGCCTGGTAGGCAAGCTCAATAGTGAATCAGTTTTATTAATTGGTTTGTTCAACTGTCTCTGTGGTTTATGTTTAATTTCAGTCTGATATGGCATGTTTCTTTATTTTGCTAAGTAAAGGTTGTTAACTCTGAGTTAAGGATATTGAATGTTTAGTTGTATAACTGCAATTGTTAAAGTAGACTAATGTCTTGGATTATTATAATTTTAGACCAGGTCTAGTCCTGGCAGCTCCCAAAGCCAATATCGAGCGTGTGCAGGGGCTAGCCAGGTGGAGGCACCGCCAATTCTAATTCGTTTGAGAGATAAAGGGATTGCAGCAGAGGGGTGGACAGAGGATTCCCAACTACCCCACACCAACACTGGGATACTCGGGATCTCCTCTGTTGTTAAAAACCTTAGGTGCCCTTGCACACCGGTGAGTGTTGCCTGCTCCAAAGTAACCCAGTGAAGAAAGGGGGTTACATATGCAAAGCAATCTTTGTCACTCCTTAATTGAGGGATCCATATAAATCGAACCTGACAGCAAGCTGGTTCTTGTTGTCACCTCACAACTTAGCTCTTAGGCTTTGTGCCTTTACCTCTCTGGGAGTGGAATTCTGCAATTCTCCCACTCCTAGACCAGGCCCTGGGCTATAACACCCTGTGTATCAGCTATCCTTACCAGCAGGTCTGACTGAATTCAGGTACCTGTGCTCTTCCCTTCAGTAATCTGTCACCAGAGGTGCATATAGTGAGCAGACAGCCATCTTAAACCAAAATATTGTTTATTTCCCAGTACGAGCAAAGCATTTAACAGCAACAGTCTACATATGTCTGTCTTTCCTAAAATCTGACCCTCCCTTGATGGTAACCCTGGCAGAACTAGCTTATTCAGACACCACTAGTTAGTATCTGCAGATCACTCTGGTCCCCTTGAATACCTCTCCCCCTTTTATGAGACAGTATTCCTTTATAAACCTTCCATAGGGCCTTTAAACCCCTGTGTTCACAGACCTTTTTCTATCCAACCAACTGTCAGTTGTCTGTTTCTCTTCCTGTCCTGCCATACTTTTCCCTTCCTGCTTGTTTATCCGAACATCCTGCTATTAAATGAAACTAATATATACATCCAGTGGATATTCTGTAATCAGAGCATCAGTCTGCATTCATAAAATCCTACATCATCACACTATCATCTATGTCTGTTCAAGATTAGACTGTGGTACATGGGACTGCACAAAGGGACTACAAGGAAGATTAAATGGATACACAATGTACTGACTTTAGTCTGAGGCATGGCACATGACACAACATCTGTCACCATACCTCTGATCATTATATGGAGTACCTGTAGGTTTGCAGATGGAGTTCAAATTGTCAGTTGAAAGCATGTCTCTCTCTCCAACCAACTCAGCTACAACAGTGCACAGTTTTAACGTAGGAAGTCTTAAATTGTTTGGGACCCACTTCCCTGAAGTATTGCCCCATTCTTTTTGCTATCCTGTAAAATTCAAGAGGGAGTTCCTTTACTGTAGAAGAGAAAGTTCTTTTCTGTTCTCTGTGAGGGGTCCTTGACTCTCACATTCTCTTCCCTCCTGGGTCATGGAGGCAGAATTTATTAACCTTCTCGGCATACTGCAAAGATAATCTTTCAGCAGAGACACTTTGTGACCTTCTGGGTTTATAGGAGGAGGATTTAGGAGAAGCCTTAGGCTCGTGAACTGGCTCAGCAAATGCAAATTTTGCGTGGGCGTGTGATCCCTGGGGTGAGTTTGTTTGTTTGTTGCATGTTTTCTTGGTTGCTATGTGCTTACTTGGTTATAACATGGTCTGTTGTGAGGGCTGTATGTGAGCCAAGCAGCCTGCTAGGCTAAGCTGAGATCTTACTAAGGAGATGCTAGACTGCTACCCCTTGATCACTGATCCCTTTAGGATCCCTTGACAAGGGGACAGGGCTAACTCAGGGAGCACAGGGGTTTAAAAGGACAGCTCCTAGGAATCAGAAGAGCTAGTGAATACAAGCAGTAAAAAAAGGAGTTAAGAGAGGGAGCATGAAAGCCAGATACACCTAACAAATATATTCTACACAGGCCAAGAACCCTTACACACACACACACACACACACACACACCCCCAAACAAACAAAAAAACTCCTGCAAGAGTAAAAATAATGGAGGCAGAAGTCCAGCAGCAGAAGGGAAGCTATCCAGTTTGTTGTATTCAATGTCTCGTCTACGATTACCTGTCTTGTGAGCAGATGGTATAAATGTGTACACAGTACATTCAACTCATGACCATGAAGGACACAATATGGACTCTTGGGGACAGAGTGGCTGAACTAGAGAGGCTAAGGTAGATAGAGAGGAACGTAGTGGAGACTTTTAGGGACATTGCAAAGTGGTCTCAGTCTGACAGGCTCTATGCTCTTTAGGAGGATAAAAGTCATGGAGAAGGAGAACATCAAGCTGGAATGGAGGGAAACAATCCCATAGCTGAGACTCTCCTTACAGATGATGTAATGGTATACTTTTGTACTGACAACACTCCTCCTGAGGAGGGAACCCCAGTTATTAGGAAGAGCCAGGTAATATTAATGGGGTATTTGATTGTTAAAAACATATGTATTTGAGTTTGCAATTGGAAAGAAAAAGCAGAGAATGAAGACAGGATCATTGGAGTTGGATTTGCAGTTAAAACGTCTTTCCTGAAACAACTTCCTGACCTCTCTGTTGGCCTTGAACAAATGGCTCAAGAAACTTCAGTTCCCCCTAAATCCTTTACAGCATGTCATTAGTGCCTATGCGCTGACACTGACCAGCACAGAGGAAAGCAAGGGGCAGTTCTATTCAGACTTGAACTCTATCCTCAGATCAACTCCTGCATGTGACAAGCACACGCACATCCTTCTGGAAGACTTCAATGCTAGAATTGGTAAAACCGGCAGCGTCTGGACAGGTGTGATAGGACGAGATGGAGTGGGAAAGATGAACCACAATGGACTCCTCCTCTTGGGTAAACATGCAGAACATAGTCTGTTCATCACTAACACCATCTCTAGGCAAAAGATAAATATAAAACAACGTGGATGCACCCGGGGTCCAAACAATAGCACCTTCCAGCAAGACATCTGCAATGTCACAGTCAGCATTGCCAGGCATGGTGTGGAATGCTGGACAGGCCGCAGATTGGTAAGGACAGTGCTCAACCTGCATATAGTCTTCCCACGACACAAGCATCCAACGCTCAGCAAAACAGCCTTCAACATGGCAAAGCTCAAGCACTCTCAGGTGCAGTTTCAGCAGTCACTTGGTGGGCATTTTTCATGCCCACCAATCACTGGCAACCCAACAGAAAAATGGAATCAGTTCAAAGATGTGATTATTGACACAGCTAAATCAGTGCTGGGGCCAAAGAAAAGAGTACACCAGGATTGGTTCGATGAGAACAACAGGGACATTTCCAAACTCCTAAGTGACAAGCAGAAAGCATTTGTTGAATGGCAGAATGATCTCACCTCCATCTCAAAGAAAGATGGGTTTAAGTGTCTATGGAGCAAAGCCCACAGTAGGAACTGAAGGAAATGCAGGATGAGTGGTGGGAGAGGAAAGCTGCAGAAGTTCAATATTATGCGGATACAAAAAAATGCAAAAACGTTCTTTGACCCTTTAAAGCAGTCTACAGACCATCTAAATCTGGCACGGCTCCCCTGAAGTCAGCAGATGCATTATTCGCATCAAAGACAAGGAGGGAATCATACAGAGATGGGCCGACCACTTCAATAGTCTACTTGATAGGCCATTCACAGTCAATTGGCATGTCCTTGATCAATTACCTGAGAAACCCATCAAAGAGGATCTCAATCTCACTCCATCAGCTGAAGAGGTCATGAAAACCATCGAACAACTGAACTCTGGCAAAGTGTCCAGAAAGAATGGTATTCCAACAGAATTGTACATAGTAGCAGGCCAAGAGTCTAGCAAGGTGTTTCATGACATCCTGTGTAGCATTAGGGAGGAAAAAGAAATGCCATAAGGTTTCAAAGATGCTACTATTGTATCACTATTCAAAAACAAAGGAAACAAAGCTGACTGCAGAAACTACAGAGGCATTTCTCTCCTCTTCACAGCAGGAAAAATATTAGCTCACATTGTACTGAATAGACTCACTGCACACATATCTGAGTAGAATCTGCCAGAAGTGCAGTGTGGTTTCAGACCAGTACTACATGAATTTTGTCGTAAAGTAGGTCCAGGAAAAGTGTTTAGAGCAGAACATGGATCCGTATGCAGTTTTCATTGACTTGACAAAAGCTTTTGATACAGTCAACAGAGAGGGTCTATGGCTATTCTACATAAACTGAGCTGCCACAGAACGTTCATAGAAATCATCCGTCTGTTCCATGACCACGCTGACTCTTTTGACGCATTCAAAATCTTGAATGCAGTGAAGCAAGGCTGCGTACTTGTTCCAGTGCTGTTCAATCTGTTCTTTTTCTGTGTCCTCTACTATGCCACAAGGGACTTGGATTGAGGGATATACATCCGCTACTGACTCAATGGCTCCCTCTTTGATCTTCAAAGACTCAGTGCTAAGACAAGGACGCTGGAGAGACTTTTTGCATATGATTGCTCCTTGATGTCCCATAGATAGGATGATCTTTAAGTCATTGCTGACAGGTTTTCTGACGCATCTTTCTGAAGGAAAGGGGGGGAGGGTGGAAAAGCCAAAGATACTCATCATGGCAGCATTTAACTTTAAAAAAATGAACTATACAAAAATGAGGAAGCTAGTTAAATGGAAATTAAAAGGCACAGTCACAAGGATGAAATGACTGCAAACTGCATGAAGACTATTTCAAAATGCCATAATATAGGCTCAAACTAAATGTATATCCAAAATAATAGTTAGTAATAATAATTAATAAAAACAGGAAGAGAAACAAAACAAAAAACAAAACAAAACAAAAAACAAAAAAAAAAATTGCCACCATGGCTAAATAACAGAGTTAAGAAGGTGGCTGGGGGCAAAAAAGCATCCTTTAAAAATTGGAAGTCAAATACTGAGGAAATAGAAGGGAGAATAAACTTTGGCAAGTCAAAGGTAAAAGCATAATAAGGCAGGCCAAGGAAGAATTTGAAGACCAACTAGCTAAGGACACAAAAACTAACAGCATTTAAAAAAAATACATCAGAAACAGGAAACCAGCCAGCCAGTCAATAAATATAGCCACTGGACAATCTAGCTGCTAAAGGAGCACTAAGTAAGACAAGGCTGTTGCAGGGAAGAGAAATGAATGTTTTGCCTTGGTCTTCACTGCAGCCAGAAATCCCCACACCTGAGGCATTCTTTTTAGCTGAAAAATCTGAGGAACTGTCAATAGAGGAAGTTTTGGAACAAATCAATAAGCTAAATAGTAATAAGTCATTAGGACCATATGCTATTCACTCAAGAGTTCTGAAGGAACTAAGATATGAAATTGAAGAACTGCTAACTGTGGAATGTACCCTATCACTTAAATCAGCCTTAGTACCAGATGACTGAAGGAGGGCTAATGTCATGCCAATTTTTTTAAAATGCGCGAGCTGCAATCCTGGAAATTACAGGCCAGTAAGACTAACTTTAGTACCAGGAAAACTGGTTGAAAGTATAGTAAAGAACTGAATTATCAGCCACACAGATAAACACAACATGTTGTAGAAGAGTCAACACCTCACCAATCTATTAGAATTCTTTTAGAGTTTCAATAACCATGTGGGCAAGGGTGATCCATTGGATGTTGTGTACTTTGACTTTCAGAAAGCCTTTGACAATGTCTTTCACTAAAGGCTCTTTAAGCAAAGTGAAGTCATGGAATAAGAGGGATTGTTCTGTCATGGTTTAGTAACTGATTAAAAGATAAAAAAACAAAGGATTGGAACAAATGGTCAGTTTTCACAATGGAGAGAGGTAAATAGCAGGGTCCTCCAAGGATCTGTATTGGGACTGTGCTGTTCAACATACTCATGAATGATCTGGGAAAAGGAGTGAACAGGGCAAAATTTGTAGATGATACAAAGTTACTTAAAATAGTTAAATCCAAAGCTGACAGCAAAGAGTTTCAAAGAGATCTCAGAAAACTGGATGACTGGGCAACAAAATGGTGGATGAAATTCAATGTTGATAAGTGCAAAGTAAATGCACATTGGAAAAAAATAATCCCAACTATACATAGAAAATGATGAGGTCTAAATTAGCTGTTACCACTCAAGAAAAAGATCTTGGAGGCATCATGCATAATTCTCTGGAAATATCCACTCAGTGTACAACAGTAGTCAAAAAAAGGTAACAGAATATTAGAAACCATAGGGAAAGAGAGAAATAACACTGAAAATATCATAATTCCACTATCTAGATCTCTGGTACTCCCACACCTTGATACTGTGTGCAGTTCTGGTCACCTCATCTCTCAGAAAAGATACCTTACAATTGGAAAAGATACAGCAAAGGGCAACAAAAATGATGAAGGGTATGGAATAGCTTCCATATCAGGAGTGATTTTAAAAAGTGGAACTGTTCAGCTTAGAAAAGAGATGACTACAGGAGGATATGATAGACATCTATAAAATCATGACTGGTGTGAAGAAAGTGAATACAGAAGTGCTATTTACCTTTTCACATAACACAAGACCTTGGGGTCACCAGATGAAATGAATAGACTTTAAAACAAACAAATGGAAGCACTTCTTCACACAATGCACAGTAAGCCTGTGGAATTCGCTGCCCTGGGGTGTTGTGAAGGCCAAAAGTATAATTGGACCAAAAAAAGAGTTAGATTAGGTCATTGAGGATACATCCATCAAAATCTATTACCCAAGGTGGTTAGGGATGCAACCCCATGCTCCGAGCGTCCCTAAATCTCCAACTGCCAGAAGCTAGGAGTAGACAGCAGAGGTGGATCTCTCCAAATTATTCTATATTCTTCTTCCCCCCTGAAGCACCTGGCACTGACCACTGCGAGAGACAGGCTAGATGGACCATTAGTCTGACTCAGTATGGCCATTCTTATTTTCTTATGCTTTCACAGTTTGGTAGTGCTTTTAGGATGGGATGTCCAAAAACACTCAGTACTGGCCTAACTCTGGTTCCACTGATGTCACTGGAAATTTTACCAAAGCTGAATTCTTTAGAAAATCCCATCATTAATTCTTTTGAGACCATCTATAAATTGACAAACTCATAACTGGAAACTTAATGAATCAACGTCATTGTACTAAATATGTTAGATTTTCTAAGGGCGTGTTAAATTTTAAGAGGTGCCTCCAGATTCCGACAGCCACCAGAGAAATCAAAATAATTAATAATACTCCAAAATTCCTTTTCAAAAACCATGGGACCAAAAAGATGAGAGTAGCACAAATGTACACTACTATATTAGAGCTACTATAAACATTAGCCTACAAAAGAATTCAATTTTACTAATAAAAATACAGATTAATTTGAATAATTTTTCAAAATGACAGCTGTTTTACTAATGAATCACTAAAATATTTTTTGTTCAGTCAAACAATATTTTAGAGATTGTTGTATATGGAAAGGATATAGCTTGCTGTGTAGAGTAACATAATACGTGCTCCATGGAGTAGGAAACTTTAATGATATATGCACTTTTGTTATTAAAAGCGAGTTATATATTTTGCTGTACAATGGAAAATTGTGACCTAGTATAACATATCTTCGCACTGTTTATAACTTGAGGAAAATCAACATTCTGGGTCCTCAGTTCACACAGTAGGAATTACATTTATTTTGGCCAAAAGTAATTTATATAACTGCAAGGAACAATAAAACATGAACTTTATAGTGTTTTCTTACCTAAAAATAATATAGAGCTTGTAAAAGTGAAGAGATTATTATTTGTAAAGAAAAAGACAGTAAGTTAAAAGCTGAAGCTCATTCTACAGCTATGAAAAACTTATGCCAGCTCAAGTTGGCAGGCACCTGTCTTTGCATTTTCATTTGAATGCAGTAAACTGCTAGTAAACCTCGCTCTGTCAGTAGCGGCAAGTGCTACTGCAGGAAGGACTTGTTTTATATGGCATTACTTCCTTATTGACAAGTAGGATTCTTTGGAGTTCTGGAGAGTTTTGACTCCCGGCCAACAGTCAGAATGCTGGGCAGCCATGATGGACTGAGGTTAGCATTCTATTCTTGAGTATAAAGGTTCTTGTACCACCCGTATTACCAAAGTGTTGGAACTCCTTCCAGTAGAGCATTAAGTTACATGAATAACATCTGTCATGTGTATTTCATTCTATTTCTTGTCCTCTCCACAAACAAAGGAAGGAACATTATCCTGATTTTACAGATAAGAAAACTGAGGCACAGAGAAGGGAAATGATTTGCCTAAGGTCATGCACAAAGTTTGTGGCAGAGCTGGAAATTGATCCCAGGTCTCCTTCATTTCAATCTTGTGCTGTAAATACAAGACAATTCAGTCTCTCTTCTTATGGAATATTCCACTATAAGAAGAGAATTCTCTTTTGAAAACATAAAACATGTGAGGTTGGGGGGAAGAAAGAAAAAGAAAATGCAGAGTAAGATAGCTTAGGTGTTGATTTTGCAAAGACTTATACCTGTGATTAACTTTGCTCATGTTTGTAGTCCCATTGATGTCACTGGAGTTACATGAGCAGAATTAAGCATGTGCAATGGCATTGGAGGAATTGGGGATTTAGAGTGAAATTCACCTTTACACAGAGCATTTACGAGGGCCTTGAGTGCCCATAGACTTTGTGCTGGCTTTCCACACAGAAGTGAATTTCACCCTTAATAAATAAATACATTAATAATAATAAACCAAATCTGGTTTGGAATGATATATTTTATACTAATGGCAAGTAAACCAGTAATATTTGTGGCCAAGAGTTAAAACACGGGGGGCCTGAAATGATGCTCCCAAATCCCTAATTAGGCCTTTCAATAAGTGGCCCAATTTTTCAAAAGTATCTAAGCAGCCAGTGGCTCCCATTGGAGCCACTTGAAGAGATTAAAAAAATCTCAAGGTGCTTTTATTTTATACTTACTAAAATTAACATCCTGTCTAGGGCATGCCCTTTGGTCTTTCAATCACCTCTACAATGCCCATCAATACCAACTATAACTAGAGCTGATTGGAAAATAGGGTTTTTTCCCCAACATTTCCAAAATCTTTTTTCATTTTTTCTATGAAATTTTCTGTGGAAATATTTGACTTGATGCTGAAATATCAAAAACTGAAATATTTCTATGCAAAAGCAAACGATGGTGCCTTGTGGGAGTTGTTGTTCAGGTGGTTCAGGAGAGGTTTTCATTCTCTCTATGGACTGTGCTCTCAGGATGGGCATCTCCCATAATTCATCACTTTCTTATCTCTTGAGGGAGGGGAAGAGGTTCATCATAGAAGTCCCTGGCCCTGATACTTAATGGAAGATGTTGTTTGTCCCGAAAGCCCAGTCCCTAGTGGGAGTAAATCTAAACTACAACTCCTGTGAGGTACTGCCATACCTCTTTCGAATAGAAATATTTCAGTTTTCAACCTAAAACTTCTTGCATTTGGTTGTTTGTTTTCTTGACAAATTTTGAAATTTTTTTTCAGATTGCAGCTGCTGTTGTGAAAACGTTTAGACAAAAACCTAATTTTCCATGGAAAAAGAGTTTCAATAGAAATATTTTGACAAACCCTAACTACTACATGTGAAAAACCATCTAATTAGAGCTGGGCAAATAAATAATTTTTTGGTTTTCAGGCAATTCTGGGGGAAAAAACTGTCTTGAGTCTAAATTTCAAAATATTTGGTGAATCAAAAGTTCAGCTTTGGGTCAAATGAAATATGCTTCATTCAACCTGAAACAAGTGTTTTGGGCATTTTTAAAGGGTTAGATTTGCAAAATGGCTGGAGGCAAATCCCCTACAGATACCTTAAACTCTGATTAGGTCACTTAGCTTGTTGAAGACCCCAGTTCAACACCCACCTCCGCCTAATATAGATGATTTGAAGGGGGCCTCCTACACTGGAAAACAGTGCCTTATCCACTGGAGTACAAGACATTTTGAAGTGGGGCTTCCCAGTCTCTCCTGTTCAAGCAGTTCCTCAATATATAAATAATTAAACAGTCATTGGAGTAGGGTCTTCAACTTGAAGGTCTCCCACATCCTAGGGAAGTGCTCTAATCTCGAAGATTTAAATAATTTTCACCCTTTTTTCCTAGTCCAATGCCTATTCTCTATATAATCTTATTGCAGTGACCTTTGCCCTTCCTCACCCCATCATAGAATCATAGAATATTAGAGTTGGAAGGGACTTCAGGAGGTCATCTAGTCCAACCCCCTGCTCAAAGCAGGACTATCCTCAGCTAAATCATCCCGGCAAGGGTTCTGTCAAGCTGCAGCTTAAAAACCACTAAAGATGGAGATGCCACCACCTCCCTAGGTAAACCATTCCAATGCTTCACCACCTTCCTAGTGAAAAGCTTTTTCCTAATGTCCAACCTAGGCCTTCCCCACTGCAACTTGAGACCATTGCTCCTTGTTCTGTCATCTGCCACCACTGAAAACAGCCTAGCTCCATCCGCCCTGGAACCCCCTTTCAGGTACTTAAAGGCTGGTATCAAATCCCCCCTCATTCTTCTCTTCTGCAGACTATACTGGCCTAGTTCTTTCAGCATCTCCTCATAATTCTTGTGCTCCATACCCCTAATCATTTTTTTTGCCCTCCACTGGACTCTCTCCAACTTGTCCACATCCTTTTTGTAGTGGGGGGCCCAAAACTGGACACAATATTCCAAATGTGGCCTCTCCAATGCTGAATAGAGGGGAATAATCACTTCCCGTGATCTGCTGGCAATGCTCTTACTAATGCAGCCCAATATGCCATTAGTCTTCTTGGCAACCAGGGCACACTGCTGACTCATATCCAGCTTCTTATCCACTGTAACCCCCAGATCCTTGTCTGCAGAACTGCTGCCTAGCTCATCAGTCCATAGTCTGTAGCTGTGCATGGGATTCTTCCATCCTAAGTGCAGGACTCTGCACTTATCCTTGTTGAACGTCATCAGATTTCTTTTGGCCCAATCCTCCAATTTGTTTAGGTCCTTCTGTATGCTATCCCTCCCTTCCAGGGTATCTACTACTCCCCTTAGCTTAGTGTCATCTGCAAACTTGCTGAGGGTGCAATCTACCCCATCCTCCAGTTCACTAATGAAGATGTTGAACAAAACCGGCCCCAGGACCGACCCCTGGGGCACACCACTTGTGACCGGCTGCCAGCTAGACATGGAGCCATTGAAGACTACTCATTGAGCCCTTTGCTCTAGCCAATTCTCTATCCATTTTATAGCCCATTCATCCAACCTATACTTTTTTAACTTGCTGATAAGAAAACTGTGGGAAACTGTATCAAAAGCTTTGCTTAAGTCAAGGTATATAACATCCACCACTTTCCCCAAATCCACGGAACCCATCATCTTTGCATAGAAAGCAATCAGTTTGGTGAGGCATGACTTTCCCTTGGTGAATCCATGTTGACTGCTCCTGATCACCTTCCTCTCTTTTAAGTGCCTTAAAATGGATTCCTTGAGGATCTGCTCCATGGCTTTTCCAGGATTGCGGTGAGGCTGACTGGCCTATTGTTCCCTGGATCCTCTTTCTCCTCTTTCTTAAAAATGGGCACTATATTTGCTTTTTTCCAGTCATGAGGGACCTCCCCCAGTTGCCACGAGCTTTCAAAGATAATAGCCACCCCCTCCTGTTGTTTGTTACTGACATTTATCATGTTGCATCTAAAATTAAAGCTTGATACTGAAGACGTTGACTACAAGTCATAGTATTTAATACCTTGGATAGGAGCACTGAGCACTTCTGGGCACTGTAATAATATGACAACCTTGTTTTTATGCCTAAATTCCCTTTTTTTTTTTTTTTTTACAATAGATCATTTTTAATTGTCACTAATGACTGGAAGACCCATTAAAAATTATTGAACTTTACAAACAAGCAATAAAATGAACAAACACTAGTAAAAATGGGTAATGGATAACAAAATGTCCTTTGTTCCTTTATTTGACAATTGTGGTTTAGTTTAGTTGCTTATGGGGCTCCATTGTATCCCAGTAAATTGTTCTGTGGTCTATTTTGTAAAAGATAATAAAATCTTGGTAGTACAAGTTCTCATTACATTCTTCACTATTAAATTTTTCCTAAGAAGTGAGGAGAGATGCATAAAATTTTATATGGTGGTTATACAGTTTTATGTAGTGAAACAAGCAAAACACTTTGTAGGCAAATATACAAACAAGAAGCATAATTCACAAATCCAGGCAGAGTAAAAAGAGGCTTAATAAAGTGGATGTAAAAAAGGTCTTAATGTAATTTAGAATCAGGCCCAACGTATTTGCCATAAAGGGGCTTCCTCAAATGATACCGAAATGCTGCATAGAATAAATACACAGACTACAAATGAAATGCAGTTAACTTTGTGGTGGATAGGGGAAATCAGTTAGTGCTCTGCATGCAACATAGACAAGGTGGGAGAGAAAAATTCCAACCCTTAATGCGTAAAATTCCTACTCTGGGGCCAAATCCCTCTGACCTTAGTTTGACCACTTACTGAAGTCAACGGGACTTTTACTGAGTTAGGACTGCAGAACTGGGCCCCTGTTAAAGAGTGCCATGGGATCTTTAATGTTCAGACAGAGCTGCTATGGCCCCAGAGCTACATTTTACCTTCTGTGAGGAAAAACCTTGTAGAAGGGTGAGAAAACTCAATAGTTTGCTGTTCAAGGTGTGGGGGAACGAAGTGGGAGGAGATAAGCCACTAGCACCCAACAGAGAAATCCTCAAAGGAATCTCATGGGTGTGGAAAAATCCATACAGTGCTCAGTCTTTAATCTAAAAGGTTTTTCTTTTCTTTTTTCTTTTTTTCCCCCTGACAACCAGAGTCTTATGGAAAGTGCAGTAAACATGTAGGAATGCAAAGTTATATTTCCCATATGAGTGTAATAAAAATACTGAAATTTCTTATTCAAATCTTGTGATAGCCTTCAAATGCTGTATATGAAACATTGCCCAGAAAAAAATGTGGATTAAATATACTTACTTGAGGGTTCTGATAAGATAAAACACTATTCATACTTTTTCACTATAATATGGTTTATGTAACTTTATTATTCAGCCTCACATGTTCTCTCTCTCATGCTCTAGTTTTCATACAAAAAATCATGCAGACTGGAAGTGGACAGTACTGCATTAAGAGTTTAGATGCAAACACTTATGCCTCTCTGGAGCTCTATGGATGAGTTATCCCATTCACTTAATAGGAGTATAGCCATGTACAGGCTCAATACCAGTGAAGGTCTGGGGAGAAGAAAGGGAGAAAGTAGAACAGTTTTATTTTAATTTAAGCAAGATTTTAAACATGATGGGTCCATATTTAGATCTATATTTTTACAGAGAGTTTTTGTAATCAAACATAGTAGTTAAACCATTTCTATTAAAACTTAAACATAATAGCAAAACCCATGTTTGGAAAAATGGTATTTGCTGTTGACTGAGTGCCCAGATTTCTCTGTTCAACGATAGATCTTAATCTGAGGTAAGATCATAGCTTTTCCTAAGTGCACGTTCAAGGAAATAATGAGACTTAAGGTGATCCTCACTCCCCAGTGTAGGCTATTTGCTTTCCAGGTCCCTGCTTGGAGGAGGGGATGGAAGGAGGAGCTCTTGCAGAGCCTCTCAGGCCTCTGCCATTCAGGTAGGTGTGAGAGGATAAATGGGTGGGGTGGAGCAATGGATTGGAGGCAAGTCCTCCTTCTCAGAAAATGCCAACCAGCACAATGGGGAGAGAAATCTCCTGCTGGTGTAGACAGGTCAATAGCAGATTACTTCCTGCCTGAAGCAAGAGGTGGGCTAAGGAGCCAATTATGGCTCAGTCTCTCCCCGGAGTGATCATGGGGCACCACAGCTGTGCAATAAGGGGCAATGCACTGCTTAAAAATTAACCTCTGACTGGTTTGTATGTTTTCCATGGGTTTGTAAAGCACACGGTGCACCTGGGTCCAGAAGGAAGGCCTGATGCATTCTCAGAGTTCATTCAATTATTTTGCTCTCCTTGTTCAAGTAGCCAAATCTCTGGAACGAATCAGAGGGAGCATGCAGAGTGAAGTCAAGTGAAAAAATATGCATATATATTAAAAGAGTTTGGGCAATCTGGTAGAGGGGAAGTATGCATGTTATCTAGAATTTTATGACAGTAAATGCCTCCTATTTATTATTAGAAGGAACAGCCTCAACAACTGGGATATATTGTGTACAAATAAGCTGTAATGAAAACCTAGCTCACAAGGGTAGCATAAAACAATTACTCTTGTTTTAAAAAAAACCCTACAATTTAATGGAATTTATATGAATATAAATATTGTTAGAAAAGAATGGGATTAGACATTTATGAGATGGAATGATGAAAGCTATTGCACCATCTTGGATTAGCCCCTTTTTTTTATCTTTACTGTCATATTTTTGTAACTTCCTTGAAGTAGTAAACTGATCTCGTAAATGTTCCTTTGGGTTTCATGTTGGTTCAGTAAACACTGCCATGAAATTTTTGCATAAAAATGAAGCTAGTACAGTGAGCCGGCTGACACAAACCTATGATATTCTGAAATAAGGCTTACATGTCCTGCTTTTGATTTATGCCATTAACAGTAGACCCATTCAAAACTATGAGCTTACTGACCATAATTACACAATGACAACCTCCAAGTCCTTCCACAGGAAACAACAAATCCTAGAAAAATGGATCTGGTGGGAAGACTGTGCACTTGGTTTAAAAGGCCCTAAAATGGACATCATGGAACTAAGTTGGGGATCAAACAACCCTCTAAGGCTGGAGGATTTTGCACCAACAGTTAAGCATATAATAGCAAAGTATTCTGCAAAATGGGGCCCAGTTAAAGTGAAGAACAACTTGCAAATTGCTGGTGGCTAGCTGAAAGGGACAGCTGAAAGAATAAGCATTCAGGAAGGAGGACAAATCTGCAAGACTGGAAATGAATAAAACATCCACTATTAAGAAAACATCTCTTGCAAAATTCTATGATTTTTCACTTCTAAGCAGGACCCTATTGAACTGTTGTGAGTGGCAATCACACTCTTTCAGCCTACTCTCTTAGAGTCTAACATGTTTAAATAGGTGCATGACAGAGGGCTGTTTTGGAAAGAATTTCTCTGTTTCTAAGGGCCAGCTCTTACAAGGTGCTGAACATCCTCAACTGTTCCTGAAGTCACTGGAAGATGAGGGCACTCAGTGCCTCATAGAATATGCTTGCAGGACTGGGTCCTTATTAGGAGGGACATCAGTCTCTCCTTCTTCAGTGCGCATTGCTGTAAATGATGGGGTTTAGATGCATCTGAATAGAGTAAAAAATATAGACCTTTTGGTGTAGCTAGCTAGCTAGCTCCCTATGTTCCTCTGGCATAAATAAGCTATTAAAAGTGCTCTTTTTAGTGTTTTAGTTCTCAGTGCACTCCCTCCAGTAATCTTTTCCATAGACATATACAGTCTCTTTTCTCTGCAAAAAAAAAAAAAAAAAGAAAAAGAAAATGAAAAAGGACAAGAAATCTGGTTCCTAAGTGATCAGCATGCAGTGCTCTCCTTCGAAACGTGATGTTTTGTTTTAGTATCGCTCTTGGACCTCGCACAGCTTGCAAACATTTCCTGCTGTCTCTGTGGCTCAAATTTCAATGTTGTCTTCAGGATCACTCTTCACACTGAGCCTACTGGAAGCATTTAAGCTGGTAAGGAAGCATATGCAGTAAATTATAGGAGATGCAAGCCATTAGAAGAATTTCCACTTGAGGTTGCAGGTAGGGAAAACAGGTGACTGTAGTCTCTTGGGTTGGGTCTACACTGACGGTGGCAAATTTGCGGTTGTCAGATCGATTGCTCTGGATCGACTGAGTGGTCTGTATAGACACGCTCAGTTGATCCAGCAAGCAACGCAGGAAAACCTCCCCGGTAAGTGTTCCCTTCGACGCAGCGCAGTGTGGACGCCACGCAGAAGAGATGCTGCAAAGTCGATGGGAGATACGCAAGTGATTTGCGTTACTTGTGTATCTCCCGTCGACTGCCGCCGAATCGCAAAGGTAAGTGTGGACCAGGCCTTGCTAAGAAAAGCTAAATCTTGACTTTTCTCCTCACAAAAGTTTTACGCCATTGTAACTATACTGCATTATTCCCTATTTACACTGGTGTCAGTAAGACGAAAATTAGGACAATTATTGTTAAGGATAAGATTTTGTCACGGAGTTCCAGACACCTCTGTGAAATTGTCCTTTTCAGCTTCTGGGTGCTGTGGGGACAGGAGCTTTCAGCCACCACAGGCAGTGAGGGTCCTAGAGCTTGGGGGTGTGAGTGAGAAGAATAGAGGCAGCAATTCTTAATCTCAGTGGGGACCTCCCCAGCTCTGAGCCACCAGGGACTGCAGGGACCCCACTGCTGCCCACCAGAGGAAATGATGGGGATCCCCGGCAGCTTGGGCAGCAGAGACCCTGCAGCTTCAAGCCACCACAAGCACAGAATCCCTGCTGCTCTCCACCAGGATGGGTGGTGGGACCCCGGCTTTGAGCCGGCAATGGCAGCAGAGATCCCGTGGCTCTGAGGTGTTAGTAGTGGGCGGACCTCAGAACTCCAGGGTCCCTCCATTGCCTGTGGCAGCGCTGAGCTCTAGGGTCCCTCTGCCACCCTTGGTGGCTCTGAGCCCCATGGTCCCCACCACCTGCGGCAGCTGATGGCAGAGGGCTCCAAAGCTGATCTACCCAGAATTAGCCAATAGTACTTCCCCCTTTTTTTCAGACTTAGTTTAAATCTTTTACTCTGAAACATTGTTTTAAGAAAGAGTCTGAGATTCAAAATCATAAATATATATATATATATATTGCATTTTTCAATATGATCAAGTTAATAAAAAGTAAAACCACGTGAACTGAAATACATTTATCATTGCAATAGAGGTATTAGAATAAGGAGTACTGTACATACTGTACATAGTAATTTATTGCAGCTCCAAAGTAGTTATCAAAAAAAGCTCCCAAGGAATGTGTACATAAGCACAAAATTCTTTCTCGGAAGGAGATTTGATGGGAAGCTATTCTTAGACAGGAGGACACTGAACCAGTGAAATGGATTCTCAGGAAAAGATTAGTGGCAACTACAATTCTTGCCACTTAGTATTTCAAGTGACCTTAGTCTGATAGCAAGATGAGAATAGCAAAGGAATGAAAAAGCATCATGAAATAGGAATGAAAAAACCAAAAAAAGTTGCAGTTGGTTTGGATTAGAAATGATTTGCTTATTGAAGTAGTGATGAATTGAAGGTACTGTGCCTTGAAGACAGAACAAAGCCTTAGTGGTCTTGTATTCCATAAGAACATATTTTAAAGTTTGTTAGTAGAAAGGGGTAGCCATCTTCTACAAGCAAACCTTCATGGCCCTAAGCACCTGAGACTCATAGGCGTGAAATCCTGACCTCATTGAAGTCAATAGCAAAATTCCCTTTGACTTCAGTGGGACCAGGATTTCACCAGGAGTCACAGCAGGTACCTACCATCAAATGTCATAGCTGTACATATAATTTATCTTTAGGTATATTCAAAATTGTGATTAAAGCACTGGACTGAAACTCAGAAGATTCAGGCTCAATTCCCAGCTCTGTAAATGACTTCTCAGTATGATCTTGGTCAAGTCGCCTAATCTGTATGTGCTTAATTTCCATCCTTTCTTCTATCCTTTGCCTGTCTGGTCCATTTAGATGGGTAGTTCTTCAGTGCAAGGACTGTCTTTTACGGTGTGTGTGTGTGCACAGCATCTAGCACCATAGGGTTCCAATTTTAGTAGGTAATACACATAGATAATAATTGTATGATTTGTTGAAGAAGATGAATATTTTTATGTTGATATTGCAAGAAGTTTGTGGGATTCTTGGTCTGAATATGATAAGAAGTGAACAAAAGTCAGGTCACAGCCTGTATTTGTGTAAGTTACAAGCAGCATTGCTGACAAATGCCAATTAAAATTAAAAGGTAACGATTAAATAATTTAACTTACATGTCAACAAGTGATGGACTCTAATTTGATTTAACTGAGCAAACACCTCCATAATGATATCAGTTAAAATAGAGATTTACTTCACCCTATAATTAAGAACAATTCCCATCAGTTGATTTCCCTCCTACAACCCTCTCATCTGCCTCATTAACTTGTAAATTACACAAATGGAGACTCACTTAAATTCACTGGGCCAACTTGAAAAGTGGTGTAAATTGTTTCTTGGTAAGTAGATGTAAGTGTAAAGATGTAACTTACAAGCTGAAAGGACCAGGAGGTTAAATCAACTTCAACTCTCTTGGACTCTTTTTGAATGTGTATCTTCATGTGTAAATCATTTATGGCAGAAATGATTGAAAATTTTTGCATTTTAAGACGAAGGTGAAAATATTGTTTAGTTCTTTAATCTGCTCTGACTTTCTACTATTCTCAGTTTATCGGGATCTATCTAGTTTTTCTCATTATTCTTGGATGTCATAAAAATATAGATAAAGAGGGAGGAAGAAGGAGAGAATAAACCACATGTAACATGTTAGTCACATTGCTTAATGAACTACAGGAAGGTGTTGAGATCCAGCGATGAGGATGGTACAAGAACCCTATAGAAAAGAATAGAATAGAATACAATGGAGAACAAGATTGCTTGACAGTTCAGACAATGATAAATCAGAATCCTTGAAGCAGAACAAATGAAGGCAGGTTAGAAAATGCCGCAAGATTCTCAAATGAAAATAGGAAAAGTTCTTCTGGAAGGCTTCTACCTGAATAGCAATGAGTAAGAAAGAAATACAGGTTGTCACTGTCTAAGTCTCTAAGAGTTAAATCACTTTTTTTAACTGAACAACTTCAGTATATAAGGAGATGCACTATGACTAGAATTCACTTGCAAACATCATTTCCAAACTGATAATAGCAAATAATTACAAAAAACTGCTCTTTGGTTAGGCTTTGCCATAATCATACCCTCATTCTTACAGATTCATTACAGATAAACTATAAACCAAAACCACTAACTCTGTGTCAGAGAAGAGAGAGAGAGCACATTATCATCATCTTTTTAACTTGTTGGAAGCACTTCTACCCTCTGTTGTTGACGGCCACATACTAGCTGGATGGATATATAAGTAGAAATGCAGTGGACTGAAACATTTCAGGATCTTCACTCTGTACTGTAAGTGGAGTTTCAGTATTTCAGATTTTATTATGGACCAGATTCAGAGCTTATTTTAAATACTCAAGACAGTTGAACTTGCTTGTGAGGCGTAAGTGAGTATAACACCACTAAAGTCAACTTTAGCTATTTAGTGGAGCTACATCTGTGACCCGTCCATGCCTGGAATAGCCAACTGATAATGCGAAGGTCAGGGAAGACTGTAAAAGGAGAGCAGATTCTCCCAGCACCGGTGGGTGACACTGAAGTCAGACTTCCCAACCAGCCACACACACTGCTTCTGATTCCCCCACACGGGTTATCAAGAAGCCAGTCTCTGGCTCCCAAACTGCCACTAGGTCCAGTAAAGAGACCAGTTATTTAAACTGTATGCTCTCTACTAAAAAGGTTCCCTCTGATCCCAGATCAAAATAAGTTTGGATCTTACCCAAAATACCACGCTGCCAGCCAATTCTTTAGTAAAAAAACTAAAGGTTTATTATAAAAAGAAAAACAAACAATAAGAGAAATGTTAAAGGATTAAAGCAAACAGATACATACAAATGATTTGAAAGTCCATATACATCGGGTTTATAGAAGAATTGTGGAATTGCAGGCTTGTATAATCCCTCTGGTATACATCCAGTACCTGGATGGGTCTAAGTTCTTCAGTTCAGTTGCAAAATGAATCAATCCAGAGGTGGGTAGGTGTGTGTCTGCAGCTGGAAAGGAACAAAGACAAAATGGTTTCTGGGGCTTGATCTTATATACCTTCTGTTTCAGGCCATGTGGCCTGTGGGCACTTACAGGAACTAAAATGGAGTCCAGAGTCACATGGGCCAATCCTGGTAACTCTTCAGGTATGCTTTTAATTCCTTCCTGGGACTTTTGCTTCTGTAAAGGTCTTGATGGGCCATTAAGCAGGCTATTGTTCTGCCACCTCTCTGTCTGGGGTGTGTCTTATACAGCATAGTTTGAAATACAGGTATATCAAAGATGTCCATAACTTCCCTCACACATATCACTCATGAACATAAACCTTATCATCTTACTTAGCACATTGTAGCCTTTCTAACAGTACCTGACATGACATATCTCACATGGATTACTATGATTTTGACATACTGATGTCAAATAACGCAAATGCCCCGCCCTCCTCCCACCAGTCCAGCCAGTGTGACAACGTCTCCTTACACCAGGTGTAAATTTGACCTCATAGGCAGGTTCAACTCCATTCAGCACCTGAGGTATGGTTTTAGGATGTCATCATCACATCATGTTTTGTGGGTACAGAACCTTTAGAGAAATATAATTCTGTTAATTCTATATCTTTTTCGAGTTAAGGTTACAGTTATGCTCCATTGTTAGTCAATGACTTCTCTGGGAGCAGGAGCAGACCCTTAATATTGTAAAATAACCAACTACCGGAAGCCAGCACTAGATTAAGTATTTCAGTTGCAAATGTACTAAGAAATCTGTAGCTGAGGCAAAATCAGTGGTTTTGGTTTTGTAAAAGCTGATTGAGCTTTGGTTTTAAAAACCCAAACAAGGATGGTTTGGATCAATGTCTGATTTATACTAACTTCCTGAAGTTCTGAGGGCTCTGTTCAATTAAGTCCATTTTACAGATGGGAAACAGAGACAAAGAGAAGTTAAATTAATTATTTGCTCAATATCAAATAGGAAGTTCATGGCCTAATCAGGAATTGAAGCCAGATCCAGAGTCCAGACTAGATTATCAGAATCATTCCAAATAGGAATCCTGTCCTGTGTCTCAGTTCACTGTCTTAACTAAAGGACCATCCTCCTGTTATTCAGAAGGAATGTTAGAATCCTAAGTATAAACAAACAAACAAAAAAAGACTTATTTCTCCTGAGAAAAGGCCTCTTAAGAAGCCTGAAATTTGTTTAGGGAAAACAATCCATGTCAACACTGAGCTCATGATTCACTTTTAGTTTATTCAGAAGTACTAAACTTTTATCTGATGAAGTCAGCAGATCACAGTATGTATAAAGCATGCTGCTAGCCTTCAAAGCCATGGTGACTTGGCATGCGAATCTGATCACTGCAGGATAGCCTCATTCTTGCATCAAAGGAAGAATCATTTTAGAAGTTCCCCCACTCCTCCGCAGCAATACTTCTAAACATAACTAATACATGCCCCTTAAATAAATATTTGTATTTAATATTGAATTAGAAAGCAATTACTGATGGAGGATTGTTCTGTAGTGAGCTTAACTTGATACTGACCTATATTTTCAAGTGTGCATGACCACTTGCATGTATAAAAAAGGACATGATCCTCAGCTTGTGTAAACTGACGTAGCTCTAGTGAAGTCTGTCCTGAATTCAGTTTTTGTAATACTGAGTTTGAGCTGGCAGCATTGAGTTTGGAAATAATGAGGTGGAGAAGTAAATATGTAACTCATCAAAATAGAAACTGATCATGATGCCTTATACCAGTCCAGCCTGATTGCCTTCTGTGATAAGATGACTGGTTCTGTGAATGTGGGGAAAGTGGTGGACATGATATATCATGACTTTAGCAAAGCTTTTGATACGGTCTCCCACAGTATTCTTGCCAGCAAGTTAAAGAAGTATGAGATGGATGAATGGATTATAAGATGGATAGAAAGCTGGCTAGATCATCAGGCTCAGAGAGTAGTGATCAGTGGCTTGATGTCTAGTTGGAAGCTGGTAACAAGCGGAGTGCCCCAGGGGTCCATGCTGGGGCTGGTTTTGTTCAATATCTTCATTAATGATCTGGAGGATGGAGTAGATTGTACCCTCAGAAAGTTTGCAGATAACACTAAGTTGGGGAGAGTGGTAGACACCCTGGAGAGCAGGGATAGGATACAGAGTGACTTAGACAAATTAGAGGATTGGGCTAAAAGAGATTTGATGAGGTTCAAGAAGGACAAGTGCAGAGTCCTGTGCTTAGGACGGAAGAATCCCAAGCACTGCTACAGACTGGGGACTGACTGGCTAGGCAGCAGTTCTGTAGAAAAGGACCTGGGGGTTACAGTGGACAAGAAGCTGGATATGCATCAACAGTGTTCCCTTGTTGTCAAGAAGGTTTATAGCATATTGGGCTGCATTAGTAGGAGCACCCAGGGAGGATGGAGCTAGGCTGTTCTCGGTAATAATAGATGACAGAACTAGGAGCAATGGGCTTGAACTGCAGTGGGAGAGGTCTAGGTTGGATATTAGGAAAAATTTTTTCACTAGGATGGTGGTGAAGCACTGGTATGGGTTTCCTAGGGAGGTGGAGGAATTTCCATTCTTAGAGGTTTTTAAGGTGCGGCTTGACAAGGCCCTGGCTGGGATGGTTTAGTTGGGATTGGCCCTGTTTTGAGCAGGGGGTTGGATTATATAACCTCCTGAGGTCCCTTCCAACCCTAATCTTCTATGATTCTATACCTGGGTGAGGTAGTCCTGTACTTGAAGAAAGTAGTAATAGTTTTTAATTAGACAACACAATAAATAATTACTTATCACTTTCTAGTGATGGCATAGGTTAACTCAATGTTTGTTAGAAATTATTTAATAATGTTTAATTGCTGGTACATACTAAAAGAATTACTTGTTCCTACCCTTTCTGAATTGTAAAGAGTTCTTCTAATTAGCACAAGTGGCCAAGGCCTCATTTTACCCTCCATAGTCCAGGAGCACAATGTAGTAAAAGCTCATTCCATGAACAAGTTACTGATAGAAAGTTAATGGAGGTGTCGTCTGATTTGTACAAATCTGCAGAATCAGAATTCCAATGGGATCTTCCTTTGCAGCTTGTCTCCACTCCCACTCTGGCACCCAGATCCAGGTCTTCTGATTGCTGGAAATTTTGATAATTCATTTAATCAAAAATGGGTCAAGCTGGGTGTCACTTGAAAGCCCTTTTCCACATGAACACAATGGTACCAAACGTGACAAACTTAGAACAACTATGTAGATATCTATTCGAGAAAACATTTTAAAAATCCCTATTTTTTATTTATACTTCAATACAGGGATTCATTGCTTACATGAAAAAGATATTGATCTTTGGTAATCCTACGGAAGTTAACCTTGACCTGTAGGACTGAAAACATTAATCAAACTCATCATCAGTGTCATCTCCATATAGGACAGCACTGCTAGAAACACTGTCATATTGATCCTCATCTGTACTGGACTCCCACATCTCCGTACAAAGCAGGCTGCCAGCCAAACATTTGCAGGATGGTAAACAACTCGTCTTTGCACACATGTATTTGATTAGCTGAAGGATTTATTCAGTAGCTCATGGCATTTGACACATACCTGGTGTGATCAATCTGTCCTACAAGATCAAACCATGTCTGAGAAGGGAGGGTAGTTTTGGATGCACTCAGTTACCTTACAGACATTCCATTGCGTGATCATTTGCTTCTTGATAGTAGGTATAAATGCAACCCTTGTCAGTGGCAATTTTCTGAGCAAACTGAGCAATCAGTGGGACTAGCAGGTATGACTGGTATACACAAGTCATTCACTCTGGAAACTCATGTAGTACCATGTTAAAAGCTTCATGTTGGAACGTACCTTGCTCCTGACATGGTGCGGTATGGTATGCCCTCAAATCATTTGAGAGTATGTCTTCTATCTTGTCAGCTGAAGCTGTACTCAATGATTGTTCACTTCTTGAGTTCATCCACCTTTGTATAAAAACTAAGCGTGGCCAAAGTTAATGAAGGCAGAAAGCTCTACTACAGTCATTTTAACTGCTTCTTCATTGAAAGTTGGACTTCATAATTTTTGAACCTTGGTAGGAAAGTAAGTGAGTCAGGAAGCTCCTTGAAGGAACAATTCTTTGCTGTTCCAGACAGTACTTGAATCTTGGATTGATCCTCAGTAATAAGCTCCTGATAGCAGACCATAACAGTAGCATGAAAGGTTCCTTTGCCATCTGCTGTACCTTCAAGGAAGTCTAAGTTATTGGCAGCGCAAAATATAAGCCTACCCTTCTCAAGATCTGGGGGAACATGCAACCCTTCATTGAGTTTCATGTGGTGAATAACCTCATTTGCAAATGCATTTTCCAGGCTGAGTACTTTGTTGTAGTCAACGGAGTAGCCAATGCTATGCAATGGGTTTTGGAATGAACTGTTAAATCAACAGCCACTTATAGTGGTAGATTACGCATATGCTACACAGTTGTCGTATATGTGTTGGAAGCTTGCCTTTCATTCAAACACGCATACATGAGGCTTTGTGATAAGATGGCAGGCTTGTCTCTACTTGCTCAGTGTCTTACTTGCTGGTGCTGAAGTCACTGCAACCACCACTACACCCTTTAGAGAAGTACAGAACACGTGGTATTGTTTTTTCAGGTTTGGCATCAGCTGTGGACCGCTGAAACTGCCATGTACTGCAGGACAAAAGGTTTTTCCATAAATATTTAGCAGCTACAGAGTCTTCGTGTTTCTGTTGAATCAGTGTTTTCTTCCACTTATGATAGGACAATGTGTTTTGCAGCTTTTAAGGATACAATTTATTTCTGCAGAAAGCATTGCTAAGAACTATGTCCAGATCTCCTATCTGCAATAAGTGCTTTGAGAGCCTTTGTGCTAAGAATTTGTTCCTCTTCATGCCCATTTAAATCACATATTGCTTTACACTTAGCCTCTGCACTGACCATCGCCACAGCTTTCTCATCCATTAGACCCTCTGCAAGGCAATTTCTGAACTCCAGCTGAGTCATACAGTTTGCATTAGTAATATCAGTATTTGTTTCTGTTGCTTTTACTTTTTGATGCAACACATTATTTACATTCTTGGCATCACACTGGCTCTGATATGCAATGTCACATGCGTGGGCATTTTTTGGGTCAATGTGCCTACTTAACTTTACTTTATATGCAACATTCTCACTAAGAATGACTGCTCCATAGTTTCTCATCTGTCTCTTGTTGAAACTGTGCTTAATAATGGAAGCCTCTGGCTCTACCACAAAAGCAGTAAGCGTTCTTCTGAAAACTCATGCCATGGGTATAAAGTGAGTCTTGCTCATAGCTGGCACTTGTTCCGACATCTTCAACTTTTTCCTGATGCTCAGTGTACTTCTTCTCTGACCTTGCTAAATTCAGTTCAGGAACGCATTTCTCACAGCTTGTAAGGTGCCACTGTGCATTGTGTTTAATCAGGTCCTCCACGGATAATTCCCAGGATTGCCAGCAGGAGGCCCCACTGAGTGAACCCTATGATAATATACCTACATAATAGTTCTAGATTTGTCATGTTTGTTACAAAGAAAGGGCTTTCAACTCAACTCAACTCATTTCCAGTGACATGGTATTATCAAAATTTCAAGCAATGGTAGGCTTGGAGCTGGGAGCTGGTGGGGATGAGTAGAAGTAGTGAGTCCTCCGTATCACATTGCAGAAGATGACACTATTGAAATTATGATTCTGCACATTTGTATGAGTCAAATGACACCTCTCTTACCTTTCTGTCATTAACTTGTCCACAGAATTACACATGTTCAAGAACTATCAGTTGAAAGATGGCATCTCCACATACAGATTTAAAGAGAAGGTTGCCGCCTTCTGAATCAGAAGAACATTTTCTTGAGGTATGTACATTCCCATTCTAGTTCCACCCTGACTTAGCTCTGCTTACCTGGTGAGACCCAATGGCACTACAACACAAGATGTCATCAGTGTGGGAAAAAAGTTCACTGCTTTATCCTCATGAAAGCTTCTTGGTTAACAACATAAAATTAAAGAACAAAAAACAATCCAGCTAACTACAACTCATTCAAGAAGGCATAAGCTAAACCTATATTATTCTCACACTTAACTGGAATGTACTATATGGTAAATATCTGAAAGCTTAACGTTCATTGTGCTAAATGCCCAAGTGGATCAAACTGGCAACAATGACAGGGTATCAAACATAATAAAATTTTATTTTATCCTTTATTTTGGCTACAAACATTCTTCATTAGCCAAGGCATGGAAATAAAAATGTGGTTGTAAAACCCTGGAATGAAACATGAAATTTAAGTTTAAAAAACACAAGAAAATTCAGTTAATACAGTTGCATAGGATGCCAGTATTGCTGATTACCAAATCCTATGTAATATATCATCAATTAATAGCCAAACATTGAGATATGAGAGTTGGAGGAAACAAAGAACAACTTTACCCACAGAAATTTGGATTTCATTGTGTATCAGTCAGAAATGGAGTACGAGTTACAGTATGCAGCTGAAACATACTTCAAAATTGTTTCAGTGGAGTGTTTTCCAGAGAACAGGAAGGAAGACAATTGTTTCAATGAAAAAAACTCTCTATTTTAGCTTTTCTAAAGAGAAAACATGCATATCAACAACTTCATAGTTATCGACCAATTATGCCAGTCATAGAAATTAGTGATGGAAAAGACCTATAGCTATGGAAATTCACCTAGTCCATGTTGATATCAGCACAGGATTACCCTATTGGGACAATTGGAAGGACTGGCCAAAATTCTGCCCTCAAATACAGGTTAGCTAACTGATGAGTTGCACATCTGTATCTGAATCAGAATTTGGGCAAGAATTTACGTAACATATGTGAGATATGGTTCTGAAATATGGCTATTTCAATAAAATCTTCTTATTTGAAATATCACATGCATTCCATCCAATTATATCCGTGTTCTACAGCTCCTTGTTATTGTCTCAAAGTTAAGTATGGAATGATGATTCTGTGCACCCTGTCAAGTCAATAGCTTAGATCCTTCTTGTTACATGAGTAGCTTTATTAATGAGCAAGTAGGTCTAAGAACTCTGTCAAGGCTCTCATTCACAAGAATAATTGTCAGTGTTCTTTTAAATTTAAGTAATGGAGACTACATACTGCTATGGTGGCTGGGATTTTTGAAATGCACATAAAAATGGCCGTAAAGGGAGGAGGGGAATCATGAAATGTTTTCCTTTTGTTTAAAAAACTCAAATATTTTTAAAATGTTAAAAAAAATTCAACCAGCTTGATTGGTCAAAAACAGGGAAAAAAATTTCCTGAAAATCTCATCAAAACTTTTCCAGAATTTTTGAATTTTTTTTAATTTTGAATTTTTTAGTTTAATCAGCTTTAATACAATTGTATTTAGCAATGTGAAAGCATGAAACAAGTTGTTAAAAGCATTATGTATGTTAAATAAGAAACATTACATCATTTCAAATTTCCTTCATTTCTATTTTGTACTTGTGCAGGCTTATGATTTAGAGCCCTGTGCAGATACAAAATTTGTATCTCCATCCGATCCATGTTCCACAAATTTACCTTCTACCTGTGGTTTGGCTTTATTGGTAACTTCAGTAACAAAACAAGATTTCTCTTCATGCTTGACTTTGGTAGGATTTTCCCTTGTAGGACCTCTCTGCCTCTGGCCCTCATCCCCTCTCTCTCTCTCAGAGAAAGAGACAGATACAAACTCTTTATACATCCCATCTCTCTGTATTAGGGTATATGTGATGTAACTTGAGAATCATTCATCAAAGATACCTTTGGATCTCTATGAAGGGTTCAAGCATCTGACATTGGAGCGTCTCAAAAGAATATCCCTAAGTCTTGGTTCATTTTTTAAGAATCTGTCACCCAGTTAAAACCGCATTATAGGAGCGGTCTCTGTAACACATTTTAAAAAAGCCAATGTTTGAGTCATTGAGGATTAAGATTTATATTTGTTAAGATTCAGGCATTTTCTGTTCAATTTGGGAACAAATTTGTGTGATCTTTTTCTAATCCAGTCTAGCAATTTGGTTGTACCATATTTATCAACGTGTGTGCCTTTGATAGGCAACCTCCATAGTTATCTATCAGGGCTGTTCCCCTTCCCGCCACATAAATGAAATTTTATTGAATATGTTTTTTTCACACACAAAAAAAGTTTGTAACATTTTTCATTTAAAAACATTAAACAAATAAATTCAGAAAAACATTCTGAAACTTCAAAATAAAAAAAAATGGTTTGGAAACAGAAAATTTCCCACTCTCTGTCAGGTTGTGGGGCTATGATTTTTTTGTTTGTTTTCTTTTACTGTTTCTGTGTGGCAGAAAGATTAAAAAGGGAAATTGAGGAAGGGAAAAAAACTCTCAAACTTATTTTCTTTCTTTCCACAGGAAAGAGTAGAAAAAAAGTCAGAGTGACTTTCCCCCTCAGTTTCTTTCCCTCCCTTTTTTTGCCCTTAAAATATGTGACAAAGTTGAAGTTCATGCCTTACTTTTTCCACTTTTTCACACTTTTTCAGTGCAAAAAAGTGGTGAAAAGTGAGACAAAATGGGTTTCCCTACTTTCTCTCCTTTCCCCCACTCGGTTAAAAAAGAGGGGGGGTAGGGAAAAATCCCAAAAATTAGAAATTTTTTTTTTGAAAATTAAACAATTTTGAACTTTCAAATTTGTTCATCCAAAAAATTAAAATAAAATTGAAAATATTTGAACAAAACAATACTGCTCATTTTCTTTCAACATTGTTGAAAAAAAACCCCAACATTTTGACTAGCCCTGTTATATACACACATCTTGGTTTTCCTTATGGATTTTTCTCAGGGATGTCAATCAGCACATATTTTTTGTTATTTTTCTCATGAACCCATGGAAGCTCCTGTACATGTCTTTATATATGTGGGTGTGTGTATTTGTGTGTGTGTGAGAGAGAGATGGAGTGTGTAAACACAACAGCAGCATATTGGTAGATTTACAGCACTTCTATAATTAATTCCATGTTCCAGCATTTTATGAAGTCACCCCATTCAAGCTTTCCATGCTAGCTGTAGGTGGGCTTACGGTTTACATTTCGTTCCTTATTTAAAATGTATTTATTAACATTTGAAAAATTCCCATTCAGTATACATAGTGCATTGCGACCAAAGCCAGGAGAATAAAAACATGGCCAACAAAAACTGAATCAGTAATACAGTTTCGGTTAATTCTACATCAAAGTTTTCTATTGCTTTGTAAAAGAAATCCATAACAATGGAAGGAAATCGTGACAAATATAAATAAAGACTGGGTGAGGGGCTTGGGAACCTGTAAATCTAACCTTATGCCTGTTTAAATTAATATATATTGAAACAGTATTGGGGCAATTACATACAATAACTATTGTGTTGCAAAAAAACACCATTGCTTGCAAAAAATGCCAGAGGGAAAACAATGGGCCTAATTCTCCTCTGACTTGCATGGGATTCACACGGGTGTAATGCTACAGACTTTAATGGAATCACTGCTACGTCACATTGGTTAGGTGGCATAAGAATCAGGCCTTTAGTCTTTTCTTAGGAGAAACTTGAATGCTTATAGAGAGGTGGTTTCCTGAGTCAGGATGGGGAGCATGTCCCATGTATAAAGTTAACACAGAAGATGGAGACAAGAGTAGGAGGAGATGGCCACTGGTATCATTGATGCAGGACAGCCCAGACACAACAAGGCGCTGTGCAGTTGCTTATTGTAACTGTATAGGTCAGGCATTAACTGTGGTGTGACCGTGCCTCAGTGGGTCACAGCTGAGGATACCAGATTCAGGACAAACTGAAGGGAAATGGGGCAGATCCTCCCCAGACAGGTGGTTATTCTTCCATAAAATATACGAAGCCAGCAATAAAAGGAAACTTCCATTTTACCACACAGATTAACAAGTCCAAAAAACATTCTCCTTAGGTATCCCAGCCCTTGTTCCACCACCCGGACACTAGACTTTAATACGGGTGGTTATTTAAAACCAGTTTAATGAAACAAAGGGTTCTTCCGATCCCAAGAGATCAACCACACAGTCAAGCCAATATACAAATCACATCTTACCCAACAATCATGCCGCTGCCAACGCTTTAGTAGCTAGAGAAAGGTAAAATTGTCAGAGAATCATATACATACAATCACTGTAAGGTTCTTGAATAAGATTTGTAGCAGTGGTGGAATATAAACTAGCAATTTACAAAGTCTCTGGAAATTACCCAAACAGCTTTGGGGTCATCATTCTTTGTTGAAAGCTTCCTTGTTAGAAATCTAGTCCAGAGAAATGAAGCAGGAGATGGAAAGTCAAGACAAAATGGTAAAGCTGCCATATATACCTTCTTCCATGGCGGGGGATGCTTTTTGTCTATGGAAAATTACAAGCCCAAAATGAAGTCTAGTGTCACATGAGCAAGTCACATGTCCTTGCATGCTTTTTTGAGTCAGAGGGGCAGCCATTGCCCATACTCTGTATAAAATGTTCAAAGGAAGGCTCACCGGGTGGGAAGAGGCTTTTTCTATGTCTCTTGCGAAAGCTAAGTGTCCTGTAATGGGCTATTAGCTTGCATAGCTCATTCTTAATGGGCTGTCTGGCTTCAATGTCAATTTTTACCTGGGGGGGTGTTACTCAGGAATGCAGCATATATGCAGTGCATAGTCAATATCTATAACTTTAGATACAAAATCTATATTTCAGCTACAAAATAATATATGTATATAAACAGGATAGTCATACTTGCAAATCATAACTTTTCCATTGATAGCTTAACATGACATACTTTGCATAAGTTTTGTTTCAATTGTATAACAGTGAACAACAATGTTATACGTGGCTATAATTCAATCATACAATATCACACCTGGTCACCAGTATTTCTCATAATCTTAGGCCCCCACCACGCACTGAGCTTCATATAGGCAGATGCCTGCAATCGTGAAGGCCATTGACTTCAGTAGGGTTCCCTGTGGTGGTAGAATGCGTGGAATTTAGGGCAAGATCAAGGTTTAATTTTTACCCAGAGTAATAACTCCCAGATTGGGGAAATGGGAAATGCAAATACTAAGCTTTAAAGTGCTTTATAGCACAATCACGTATGGGTAAAATGGTCAAAAGTGTGTAAGTGACTTAGTAGTGGAAGTCCAATTTACAGCAGTGGTTTAGGCTCTTAGAAGCCCAAGACCCATAGACTTCCAATGAGGTTTAGGCACCGTTGACAACGTTATCCCTTTGTGCGAAGATGGGAAATGTATGGAATCTTTGTCTAATTGGGGAAAGTTGTTTCCCTAGAACAGGTGCTTCTGTGAAAAAATACCGAAAGAAGGAAAGACGTTTAAAGAATTCAGAAGACAAATATTCATCCCACACCTTCATGCAGTCAACTGAGAAAAAGAAAATAATCTAATACTACACTAAAGAGAGGCTCATTTTACTAAGAAAAAGTTGCTTTCTGTAACATGACCTTTGAGTGACCCATTACATCCCAGTCTGTGGTCTCCATAATGGAATAAAAAGATAGGGAATTCTACATAAAGCTGTGACACATCCCTGCTGGCTCAGAGACACTACATTCTGCTCAATATGCTGATGCTTCCTTCATATTGCTGTGCTTGGCACAGGATCACAATGAAAGGCTGCAGCACTGTGTTTTGCTGGCTCTGAGCCACAGCTATGGTGAGCAATATGATAGAGAAACACTGTGAGTTATCTTTATTCCTTTCACAGAAGAAAAGACTAGAACAATCCCTAAATTTTCCAACCCCCCGCTCCAGCCCAAAAAGTAATCGTACTAGAAGCGAAGTTTGCAGTAAAGCAAGTATTCTGGACAATAAAGGAGTCATTGCCAGGCACCAAAATTAATAATCATCAGCAAAAGAAACGTGCAGATAATTGTGTTTGCAAAATGGGAACTTCACGTGCAAATGGGTAATTATTGATGAGCATTTCTATATCTGTTAGCATGATATCTGAATCCCCCTCACCACAGCATTCAAGCAGGTGAGTATTTCATAACACACATGTAAACGTGAAAGGTTTTTGTGGACAGTTATGTGTGCAATCTACATATTTTGCAGATGCAATTTCAGACCAAAGTTTTGAGAATGTGTTCCTTGTATATTATGCTTGTAACATGCATTGTTTTATATTTTCTGCTATGATACAGGAGATGGGTGTTAGCTGAGAAGTTTGGATCTAGATCATGTTCTTAGACAATTACCTTTCAGATCCATCTACAGAGAGGGGTCTGATCTGAGAAATTTGAATCTGAGTTTTGTCAAAGTTTGAGGAGGTTCAGATCTGCTGTTGCAATTTGGGCCCACATCCAGTGTTGACCTACAGTGCTGAAAAATGGAAGAGGTTAGAAACAGACTGCTTTTGCTGAAGTACAGCTAAGCTTATTCAAAAGGACAGGCATATGTTTTCTCTTCTAGTTTGAGGGCAGTATACATTCAGTGGGTCTATTTTGCCATCAGTTCTACTGTGATGTATAACAGATATCAACCAACTAACAGCAGCAGCTGGGGAGAGCTGATTTTATTTAGTATTATTATTAAGAAACATTTTTATTTTCCATGGTGCTGGGCATAGACCAACCAGTTCATGAGACAGTCTTTGCACTGGAGAGCTTTCAATCTATTTATTTAATGAAAGAACTTCCAGCTGATTTGGAAGCATCATGTTATTTATGCATGTTACTAACCTAGGAAACACAGTGATTATTTTTAACCTCATTTTCTGTCCTCCCTTCTCTCCTGTTGCATTGCATCTGTTTTGCATCTTTGTTAAAATGAGACAGTAAGCTCTTAAGGACAGAGCCTAGGTTGTTTTCTGTGCTCATATAGTGCCTGGGGCTTCAATCCTGATTAGGGCGCTTGGGTGCTACTGTAATACAAATGAATACTAATCATCTGGTGGGAATATCTGCAGGTAATGCTTATTAATATTAATGATAGCTATGCATACAAATCCACAATACAGTAAGGATTAATTAACTAGTGTATATTTGTTAAATAGCTTGAAGTTACACCGTGCTATGTAAATGCTAAGGATAGACCCTTTTTGGATGTTAGAAAAAATGATTGTGGGATTTAAGCAAGGAAAAAAAAATATTAAAAGTTACTTGTGTCCTGAATGATCAGACTCCATTCAGAAAAAGGTCAGGTCATATCATAGTAACAGTGGGAGTATTTAAGTATCCATTGAAGGGACAAAAATGTATGCTACACAATCAATCATTATAAGGGACTAATACTTTCTTTAAAGGATAGTTAACTAGAGACACAATGATATAACACTGTTCTTTTATTACATAGAAGCAACTGTCTTCCTAGGAACACCTTTCTTTGTAATTTTCCCCACTTTAGCATTACTCTGGAAAATATTTTTCCCAGCATGCCATTCTGGGGCTGTCCCTTTAAATTTGACAGAGCCAAGGAGCTGCAGACCATTTTGCAACAACTGCTGCTTAGTGTATCTCCCTTGGATCCAGCTGGTACTCATCTCCTGTTATATTTCCCTCCTTCTTCTTGCTGCAAGGATAGCACCTTCTCTATCAATGAACTTTGCCATTTTCCATGAACAATTATGATCAGATCACTTTTTTTATTCTGTATTTGCAGAGCCAGATTGTCCTTGGATATTTGCAGCTCCCTCTGGCTTCTGTTAAAATTGTCCATATATTATCTGAGGGCAGAATAGGCCTCAGGTCCAGCACTTCAGACTGCAGTGAATACCCAGCTGGTAAAGTTTGTCAAAAAAAGAGGAAAAATTCCAAAAATGGACTAGGAGTTTTGAGTATAGAGTATGGGTACTGCAAAATGAAAGGAAGAGAGCATCCTGTGTCATTGCACAAAGCATGCTTCATCGCTTCTGAAGCAACTGAAAGGGCATTGTGTGTGGCCACTCTAAAAAAGCTTTATAAGCCGGACGTTGTGGCTATTTCAAGACCAGGAGTCAGCTGGCTCTGCCTGGTCTTAGGCTTCCCATTCGTTTTTTTAATAAACAAAAACCAAATGAAAATGTCCCAGTTATTAACACTGGAAAAGTTGGCTACTGGGCACATTCAGTATATTTCCATCACATTTTAAAATCAATCCATAAATCCGCTGGCCAACATTCCAGGGATATACTGCTGGCCATGAATGGCGTTCACTTATTGTTGAATGGGATGGAAAGTGCACTCTACACGCACAGTGGACACAATTTTTAAACGTTAACAACTGGGACATTTTCATGTGTTTTGGCTTATTAAAAATAAACAAAGTAACAAAAGGAATCAGTGCAAAGCAGGGGACTTATTAAAAGGAGCCTTTCACTTAAATAACTGAGTCCTTCTAGCTTAGCTATTATTTATAATATTTAACTTCTATTTGGTGCCCCTCAGTTGTTTCAGTTTATCTTTGACTACAAGATGTGAATAGCGGGTCCGTGCCTGGGATAAAAGGAACAGCAGCAAAGGCAATTAAAGCTCTTTCGAACCTTTACAGCACTATTTTGCTGTTGTTAGCGATATCTTCGTGCTATTAAAAGAGTATGGAAAGCACACTGCCTGCTGGAGCTCCCTAGAGAGGAAACGTCCTGCTGAGTGCTTAGAGGTGTACACAGTGCTTCCCCCTGGGAGGGTCAGCTTTCTTAGCCAGTGGAAAGGGGACAATAGGCAGATATCCAGCCCTGCCTCTTTGCCACACCTTTTGAGACTACAAGTGAGATAGCAGCACTAGCTAAGAACAGCCCATGCACGTTTGGGAGAGCCCAAAGGGCAGTTGTGGCTCTGTCTTATAGGAGGCACATGAGAATAAAAATGAGTCTCCTACACTTCCAACCTTGTGCCTACAAGCAGAACCAACTCCAGCCTGTCCCTCAGACTGAACAAATCCTGCTAAGTTTGGAGGCTTAGCCAAAGCGAAGGTAAACTTTCTCCCCTGGGCTTTGTCTACACTGGCAATGGCGTGTAGGGCATGTAGGGCTACACGTTGCAGTGAAAAGTGGGCTACCTCCACACTGTGATGTGTAGCTACGTGCGGCAGTGAAAGACTGGCAACGGGGAGCTGCTGGAGCCCTTCACCCCTGCCTCGCTCTTGCCAGAGCCTTTCCCTGCTGCCAAGCCTTTTCCTGCGGTGGCAAAAGTCGACATCAGCAGAGAGGCAGTGGGACAGTACCCACGTAAAAATAACATTGTAGAGGGATGTGTGTAGGGTACATACACTAAGATTCTGGCATGTCACTTTTCTTGCTTGAGCTGTGCCTTACAGTCTACATTAGTATTGGCATCATCCTAAGGAGGTGTGCAGTGTCCTTACTCTACATGCCACTGTAAGTGTAGACGTAACCTTAGTGTCTCATTCTTTACCTCTCATTCCTCATCATCCCTTTCCTGTCCCAACCAAAACCAGATCCATGTCCTTTTCCTTGAAATCTGGATGTCCAATACCCTATGGATGAGCAATGGACATCACAAGCCACAGTGTACATGCTTTCATGCTACAGATAACTGCAGGAAAAACTGCATAGCAAGATAAATTGAGGCAGGGACCCCTTTCCATTTTTTCCTTTGGGTTTGCCCCCTCCAACATTGTCATGACTGTAGCATGATCTGACAAGGTTGGGGAAGAGATTCAGTGACAATATTTAGAAAAGAGGCTTAATTTAATTACCAATGATTGAAGTGGAGACATCATCAGGATCAAAAATCACTTTCATAATGGTTACGTCACAGACCATTGTGACCTGTAACCATCAGAAGAGCATAATAGTATATCTGAGCTGAGAACAGAAATTCCATTTTGAAAAGGATTTTGAGAATTTGAAATTTCTGTTCATTCTGGTTCAGAACATAAGCCTATTTCAAAATTCCCTGTGGGAGAAAACTAAAAAAAAATAAAATTAAAAAATTTGTTTTGGACTTATCAGAACATTTCACTGTGATTTCCACTTTTTAATTTTATATTATAATATACAGTGTAATACAAAATTAAAGAAAGGTAAATGAACAGTCATTTCAAAACATATAGCTTCAACATTATTGTAACTTTTTACTTAAACCAAAATTTTGCAGAACTGACACCACTGTATGAAGAGTTCTACTTTAACTGAAATGCATTTTGTGTCAGAAATGGCTTGGCTCAGTCCAAGATTTTCCAACTAGCTCTACATAGAAGTCTTGCCTTGCAGCAGCTTAGAAGAAGCAGGGACTAGTTTTAATGCACCCTACTTATATCCTACCAAATAAATGAAGCAGTCTGCAGGTAATACAAACCTTTGAATTTCTATTCAGAATGTCAGCAGATCCTGCTGTATATGACCCATATCAGGGAAGGTATAGGGGAAGAATGTGCTGTGCCTTGGTGGGGTGGGTTGTTAATTATATTCTTAACTCATTGCTACAGCAATACTTTGTTTCTTCAGAAACTCAGATGAATTCAGTTTGAACACAAGTCTTACTATTCCTTGCCCCTCTGTCTGTCCCCTTGGTAACTATTCAGTACAATGGCTTATGTTTTGTGTCTATCCTGGTGACCCACAATAAAAAATATTGCTTTCCAATGCTAATTATGGGCCAGATTCTGAGAGTTGTGCTCACAATGAGAAATTACTCTACTCCATGGATAATCCCAGCCAAATTTTTAAAAGTATTTAGGCACTTAAAAATGCAGCTAGGCACTTAGTAGGATTTTCCAAAGTGCAAAGGCACCCAAGCCCAGTCAATTTTATATGGCAAGTAAGTGCCTGGGTGATTTTTAAATTCCCATTAGGCTCCTATCTGAATTTCTAGGTGCCTAAATTCCTCTAAAAATGTCTCCCTAGGGAACTGCTCATAGAATAAGGTTCTACTAAACCTTAGTATGCAAATCAGAATCTGGTCACAAAAAGATTTCATGAGGCATATCCTGACAGAATTATTGAGGCAGTTTGGGGGAATCTGTCTAGGTAAACTTCTATGAGTTCCATTAAATTTTAAGAACTGTTTTTGACTGTGACTTCCAGTGTAAATTAAATGTTCCATTTTATGGCCGAACACAGACAATTTCTGAGACACTGAAACAGGGCCATCAGCTACTGAATAGCCTTTCCTAACAGGACTTGGCTTGCTAATTACTCTTATCCCCAGTAATGACCCTCTGTGTCAGCAAACAATGAAGAAAGGTGGTTATATTTAAGACAAGGTGTTAAAACCTTCTTTTTCAAAAGCCATGCTCTCTCTAGCAAAGGAGGAGACCAGTACCAGGAACAGAAGATTGAGCAGAAAGAGTAGTAGTGCAAGAGGGTCCTGGACAACCTGAAAGATACCAAGACCCAAAGGGCTGTGAGGAAACTGAGGGAAGAGCAGGTGTGCAGGTATTTCTTATATTTGCCTAGATCTGTAACTCTCTTGTGCTTTGTTATAAGTAAAGTATGTGTGATTAGTAAGTTCCTTTACAAAGTCTGTACTCCTTGCTTTAATTGTTAGTCCACAAAGAGATAATCTGTAACCCAGGTGAAGCTTTGAGGAGGATGGGTTTACACTACTGGGGAGACTGTGGTATGTGTGGTCAACACAGCTTTGGGGCCTTAAGTGGCTGGAACTTAAACTAAAGTGGCAGGAACCACAGCCAAGAAGGGATACCAGATATGGACTCTGTAACTCAGAAATGTGCCTAAGAGCACAAAATTAGGCCATGTCTATACTAGTGAGATTACAGCTGCACAGCTGTACCGATGAAGCTGTGCTGCTGTAAAATCGCTTGTGTAGTTGCTCTATGCCAATAGGAGAGAGCTTTCCCATCAACATAATAAAACCAATAAAAAACGAGTCACTATGTTGGTGGAAGAAGCTCTCCCACGACATAGTGCTGTGCACATTCCCACTTACGCCGATTAAATTTTTTTCACCTGGGGTGTGTTTTTTCACACCTCGAGTGACATAAGTTTTGCTGAAATAAGTGATAATGTAGACATGGCCTTAGAGATAGTGTCTGGGTGCTGCTCAGATCTGGTAGGTTTGGAAGCGCATGGGATCCAGAGACTATATCCTGCAGCCTGGTAGCCAGCCACAAAGGGGAACTCAGCCAGGGCTGCAGCAACTATTAATAAATGTTTTTTGGTCTGTCTTTCTTATTTTTTCTAAATGACCTAATTCTTTGCTTAAGGTCACTCACTCATTGGTGGTCTTGTTACCTGGCAGCTTTGTGTTCTTGGGGAACCAGGGTGCAAAACCCCTACTCTCTCTGGCTCACCTGAGTCCCCCTCAGCCTCTGCTTGAACCAGAAACAAAAGCAATGAAAAGGCTGTGGGAGACACACCTAAAACCCTTCAAACAAGGGTGAGAGGTTTGAGACAACTCCCCATGCCTCATCTACATAGAAGCTGTAAAAAGAGGCATCTCAATTAGCATCTTGAATGGAGAACTGGAGCCTCATTTACATCGAAGATGGAACAAGATTTAGCATGAAGAATGGAGAACCAAGCTCCAAAGCAGGAACCGCACTGAACTCTGGGATTGACAAGGCAGGGGTGCACTGCATGATGGAAGATCTCTGCTCTTGATGTAAGTGAACTCACACCTACACCCATCCAGCTCCACAGTTATCAGACCATTCTAGTTATTGATATGCAAGACACTGAATCTCCCCGGTTGCATTGTGAGCTTCTTCAAGGAACACTGCCCATAGCTGGGAGAGATCAGCTCCTATTCTCCAGCATAGAGAAAATCACTTTGGGGTACTTCACTGAGACATTATTTACCCACAAACAAAACTGGTTCTACAAAAAAAGCCAAATTCAAACCCCTGTTCTGATGCCTGGATCCAAAATGCTGCAAGCTTTCCCATTTCCTGACTGATCCTCTTGTGGGCTTTACCTCTTTCTCAGGTGCTCCTGACCCTAAGCTGAACAACCTGTCTCCTGGGAACTTCTGAGCTGCAAGGAGTGGTGAGATTTCCTCCCCACTCTCCCAGGCCCCATCTTCCCCCAATTCTCTCTCTTTAATCCAGATATAACTTTCTAGTTCTGTAATCAAACCTGGGCTAGCCTTCTCCAATACCCCCACTGTAATTTTGTTGTATTGTAAGTGTTAGATGGTTTTTCTCGCCTTGTATGGCATCACTATTAGTATCATAAGTTTTATACACCTGGCAATAAACTAACTATTGTAATCAAGCTGGTTGCCAGTTCTCTCTCTCTCCAAATGCATTTACTCCTTTGTGTTCTTGGCTTCCCTACCTTGCTCTGCAGCAACGCTTCTTTTACCTAAGCCAATGTTCCCTGGAGTGCCCAAAATCCTATGGGGTTTGCTTATCAAGGGGGATACTGCTAGATCAATTGTGTTGCAAAGAGGCATATAAAGAGGGCAGCTGAGAAGTGCTGCTCTGCCTAGCCTACATAGTCCAGGAGCACATAAGGGTGACTGCTGAAAGTGCTGTTTGGCCCAGCCTGATTGAGTCCAGGGGCATATGAGGGAAGCAGCTGACAGTGCTGTGTCATCCAGCCTGCTGAGTTCAGGGACATATAAGGGGTCATCTGAGAGTGCTGATAGCCCGGTTCACTGAAACGCACTCAGTTAATCTGGAATGGTTGTGTGTATCTGTGGGGGGTTTATTTGAATCTAAAAACCCTAGGTCCTTCAGGATAGCTCCATTGGGAGGGACTTATAGCCATGTGAACATACAAGTAACACAAGCAGCACATTAATAGAATCACACCCCCTCTTCCAGGAGGGTAACCCTAATAAGCATATCTCAAAGTGACGGGCAAATCTGGTAACAGTCTTCTCCTGAAGTAATCATTTGGCTATGCACATTCAAATTGAAGCAAGTGTAACAACCATAGAGAATTCTGCCAAACCTTTGTTTGCTTCTGTTTAGCTAGGAAACCCCAAATTAAATAAGTCACATATAGCTGTTGTGTGTTATCTCTCGTACTATAAATGCCATTTGGTAGTTGTTTCTCTTATTGTGGTTTGGAAGGGAATTCCAAATGCACACAAAGGCATCAATATTGTAGGAAAGTGTGGCGGCATATTTACCTATGAGTCAGCAGAACTGAGAAATAGTTGGGTGTAGTTTTACAAGGGGTCTTACTGAGGTTAATTAAGGAATAGGAAGATTTAGCTTACCTGTGGGCTGTTGAGCTCTACTTGCAATTACAAAAGCCTCACTTTGAAATCTTAGGGAGACTCATATACTTTAAAATCAGAAGAGACCATCATGATCATCTAGTCTGACCCCCTGAACATTGCAGGCCACAGAACCTCACCCACTCAGTCCTTTAATAGACCCCTAACCTCAGGCTGACTTACTGAAGTCCTCAAATTGTAGTTTAAAGACTTCAAATTACAGAGAATCCACCATTTTACACTAGTCTCAACCAACAAGTGACCCATGCCCCATGCTGTAGAGGAAGGCACAAACAAAAAACAGCAACCAAAAAACAAGGTCTCTGCCAGTCTGACCCAGAGAAAAATTCCTTCCTGACCCCAGATATGGTGATTAGTTAAACCCTGAGGATGTGGACAAGACATTTGGGAAACAGTTCTCTGTAGTAATTCAGAGCCCCACCCATCCATTGTAGGCAGTCTCATCATACCATCGCCTTCACAAATATATCAGTCTCAGTCTTGAAGCCAATTAGGTTTTTTTTGTTCCGACTTTTCCCCTTAGAAGGCTGTTCTGTCTAGAGAAGTATTCCCCATATGCTTTCTTCTCTAGCAGAGGACTGTATTTACGATACAATATTCCAGATACATTTTAAACTATATTCTATCTTTGTTTGATTTGTGACACATTTTACACATCATACGAACATTTCAGCACAGATGCTCATAGCTTTGGGACTGCCTAATTTTACTCCCTTTCTTGGAAATTAAGTACGTAACTTCTGAAATGGAGTATGCAGAAAGAATTGAATTGTTCAAGATGGAATTTGTCCCGGATACCGGAGTAAAACCCACATCACTTGCAACAAATTGCTCCTTAATAACCATAGGTGGTCAACTCTTTGATTTTATATCTCAATTGGAAAACTGCATTTCCAGTAGTATAATGTTCCCTAGCACTATGATTAAGCAGTGGGTCAGCTGAAGAAAGACAGCCACTTAGTGAGTCTCCAACAATTCTTGAACCACCCTGCTTTTCTTTAGTCGTTGTCCTTCTCATCCCAGCTGTGCTGAGCTTTAGAATCCTTGAGAGTTCACAGCCCCCTGTAGTGTGACTGCAGGCCACTAGCAAGGAAACTATAGGGCAAAAAAGAACCACAATTCTAGCCAACACCCTCTTCTTTTCCCCCCCATGTCTTCTTCCCTCACCTCCCATTGATTCATCACATAGCACAATCATGCTAAACGCTAAAGCAGGGATTTTCAACACAGGTGTGCCGCGAAAGGTCCACAGGTGTGCCACATCAGTGAGCCACAAGTAAATGACAGGAAGTGCTGCGTAGCTGCGCAGCCAGAACCCCGCCTCCGTGACATCACCAGGGGCGGACTGCCTCCATTTCTCCTCCCGAGTCCCAGCAGCCTGTGACATCACGGGACTTCTGGTTTCGCGACCCGGAAAAAAAACTGATGGTGTGCCTTGACGATTTTAGAACCTTGTGCTGTGAGATGAGAAAGGTTGAAAACCACTGCGCTAAAGAAATTATTTGGACCAACGTGTTCTCTTTCTAATATTGTCCACATGACACTTTCTCTTTAAGGACTAAGAACATTTTTTTACTCTCTCTTGTAAGTTGCTTATCCCTTGCAGGTATGCTCCACCACAGCTGAAGTCAGTAGGAGCTTTGCCATTGACTTGAGTGCAGGATTAAGCCCACAAAGTGCAATTTAGGGATAGTGTGAACTATGGATGGTGGGTTTGGACCTTATCAAAATAAAACCAAAGCACAGTGGGCAGCTCTGTCCACTTAAAATGCAAAATGTGTGTGAAGTCAAATCCTCCAATTCTGAGTAAATAAATGCTAACGAATGCAACGTCGCTGGCATGAGTGTAATATGTCTGTGTGCATATTCCAGAATACTTTCATGAGAGGGGTAAAGACAAAGTGCTTCTAGAAATATTCTCAGTATTTTATCTTTAACAGAAATATTTACAGGACAAAACACAAAGGCTATCTCTGAGCTTGTTCTGCAAAGCCAAGTCCAAGTAAGGAAGTATGTTTTTTACACGAGAGAGGCAAATTAAGTTGTATTAACTTCTCTACAACCCCAACATGTTTTCTTAATTAACGATAATCAGATAACTGAACTACTGTAATTATGCCTAAACAGCATACGCTGCAGGCATTTGCTTTCAGTTAGCTAAAATGTAATCAACTGTGTAAGAATAGAGCGCTAATTGCACACTTTACATGCTGCTAATAGAAACTGGAATAGCTTTCAAGTAAATATTGTCTTTCAACAGTACATTTTCTGCTACTTTACAAGTCCAGGCCAGCAAAGCAATTACTGGCCGTTGCCCATTAATTTTTATCTCTCTGAATTTAGACTATCCTTGGATCCAAAGCCCACACAAGATTTACAGCAGATTTTGCAAGAGTATGAAAGAGGTGTGGAAGGTGCTCAGATACCCCCAAATGATGGAAAAATCCTGGGCAGACAGAATTGTTTGTTGCTTCACACTATCCACGGTTAGTTGAAAATGCTCCTTTTGTTCAACACTACATGCAAGCGTTTGGAATTTAATATTACACTGGGTTATATAAATGTGTAAAGCCATTCAACATGTAGTGATGTGATACTTGGCCGTGCAGATGTGAACATACATCATTTACGGTCAGGACGTTCCCTACCGATCCAGATACTGGCATCTAACCTGAAATGTATGGAAATAATAGCACATAGTTAATGGCAGTCTGCAGCATCGCAGTTATTGCAGTCTTCCCATCATAGAGTTGATTTCTGTGGGTAGTTTGACAGGCCTGTGATTGCAGCTACAACCATGAAAGCCAGTTGAAAAATTAATCTAGCTCCCTAGAAACAAAAGCACAAAGTAGCAGCAAGTAAGAAATTATCCCTTTTGAGAAATCCCTTCTCAAACTCAGAAAAAAAAAAGAGAACTTTTAAATCTTGAACAGTTTATACTTCCATCCTGCCATTCATTGTAGGGAACTGCATGGCTTAAATGAGTAGAAAAAGGCTGCTTTTTGCTTGAGGTTGCCATTTCAAATCCAGCTCAGGTTGATAGAAACTGAGAGCTAACCCCATCTGCTACCATGACTGTATGGAAACCTCTGTGCAATGAATTTGGTCTCATGCACTCCACAATAGCTACAAATGTCTTTATTTATATAAAACCAGCACCACTATTGGCACCCTTCTTGACAGTCTCAGGAGAGAACTTAAGGGCCTGATCATTATGTGGGCCACATGGTTGAAATGGAACTCCTTGTTCCCTCCCATGCCTCATTGTGCAACCGTGTAATTGCTCGACAGCATTGCTGTCCCTGGACCAGATCCTCAACTGGTGTTAATAGTCATAGTTCTGCTGGCTTCAATTGAGCTATAACAATTTTCACAAGCAGAGGATCGGGCCATTGAGGGTCTGAAGAAATTGACCTTTAAAATTTGAAAGGGTTTAGTGTTTAAATGTCAATTTCTGTTGTGTCATTGTTGCTTTGTCTTATGTTACATCTAAAGTTTTATTTTGAGGAAGTTCTATGACCTGTGCTAAGCAGGACATTAGACAAATGATCACTATGGTCCCATCTGGCCTTAGAATCCATTGAAGTCCTTACCTGAGTTTGAAGCCCTCTACTTATAGGCATTGTATAAACACAGAGGCAATCCTTGCCTCAGACAGCTTGCCATCCAGATAGAAAAGACAATATGGTGGAAGAAAAGAAACATGCAATTCTTCTTCTTCAGGATTTACACTAATGTAACCGAGAAGAATATGGCTTTCAGAAATTAGCCATTGAGTATGATTCAGTATTTATAGATTTACTATACTACCTTCACCTGCAAACATTGTTTGCAATATGTGGAAATATTTTAAAAGAAAACAACAAATGCTTCTTCTTTGTCTGTCTTATTTAGGATGAAGGAACCTTGCAGGCTTCTGGGAGGGGGAACTAGCTCCAGTATCCAGCTGAGGTTTTTTGGCTTGGTGAACAAGTGCTTCTCTGCTCCTTCTCTGAGTGGATTTGATTTCCTTTTCACTTAGGGGAGAGGGACTTATCACCTATGCTGGGCTAAAATAATAACTTTGGTTGACCTTGTCTCTGCCATTTAAGATTCTAAATGCTGCAGCTGTGGATTTTCTGATCCATCTACCTCGAGGCTACATGGATACGTTTTTTATATCCTGTCGTCATCACCAAAACTGAAGCCAGAAACATTCAGTAAGAGGGGCCCATAAACAAAAAGAGTCTAGGGTATTAGCAGGAATGACATAGAATCATGTAACTATTTCATGACGAGGAAAGGCGAAGATTGCTCTACAGTTGGAACGGGCAATTGAGCCTGAGGATGAAGAGGAGAGCCGGGGTTGAAAGTGGGCTCCTTTTACTTGGCGAGAAGTCTGATTATCACTCAACCTCTTACTCTTGAGAGCAGTCTTGTTCCCTCCTTTTTTGTTCTCTTCCAAATGCTACATTGGCCTCCTTTCAGATTTTTAACATGTTGCCACAAGCAAGTGGGAAATCCTGCAAAACATGTAGCAGATTCACTCACACTAAGGTTTTGATCTTGCAAGAGGCTGAGGGACCCTCAGCTCCCTGAGGGAAGAATTCAGCACTTCTGTTGCCTGGGCCCTCGCTGTCTGAAGTGTTTAGTGCTTCTCAATTCTATGTTATATCGTGTTTTGCAGCACAATGGGCTGGATGTGAATTGTCTAGGCAATTTGGTACAATTTTGGACCACACGTTTTAAGAAGGAATCTATAGGCAGAGGGGCTCTTCCCATGTGCATATCCCCATTCTCCAGTCCAAACAAAGGATTACACATTAATATGGATGGTGAAACTATCTACATTTACGTTAGAAGGAATATATTAATTTTAGTAAGTGATATAAACCATCATGCTCAAGGCAATCACTACATTGTGGAGTTAGGGTAAAACTTCTCCTATGGACAAGGTATTCCATCGTTGTCCACTACAGAATTTTTTTTCATTGTCCTTTAAATCACCTGGTATGGCAGTCAGTGTTTCTCAGATTTGTGATAGCTGATCCTCCCTTCAAGGAAAAGAACTCAACTTTCTCCCCGGTCATACCTGCCAGGTAGTGTTAGAGGCCAATCTAAAATGAATGGTAACTCTGAGTAGAATGTGTAGCTCTTCATAATATAGTTCTTTGTCTTTAGGGTAGTGGAAAAGTGCACTACAGGATGTGATTTGTAAAATGCTATAACTTGTAGCATTCTAACTGCCCCTTGTAGACTTTGTTGGCATGATCTACATAGTTTGCATTAATGTAGTCCTGTTTCAAAACGAAACCACGTTAACACAGTCTAGGTATCTTTTACAGTGTGCCAGCAGGGTCTACACAGGGCAGTTAAAGGGCAGCAACTTAATACACTTTACAAATTGCACCCCTCCAGTGTGCTTTGCCATGCTGTGTAGATAAGTTCTTACATGTCCCTGAGCAGTGAAATAGGCAGCAATGTTAACCTTTAAAATTTCATCACTGACATCTGAGTTAGGCCCCATTGAGATAAATGTTGCAGTTCTGAGAGCTATTTTTTCTGGTGTTCCACCAACCCAGGCAGACACAGCTGCATCATTTACCCTTGGGTCACATTCTCAAGCTTTGGCTTTGTTTTGTTTTGTTTTTTTTTTTTTGCAGCCATAACAGCTAGATCCTTAAGGCTCTGACGTTTAAAGTTATTTAGAACATGCTTCCCTCAGAGTCACAACACTTCACTGATTTAGGAGTCTAAATCTCTATTTCAAAAGGGGTTTAGGCACTTAGATGTCTAAATCTCATTTACTGTTGATTTTAAATACGTGGGCCTTCAGCCTGAATGTGCAAAAGGAGTTAGGTGTTGCGATGCTGAGCATCCTGTTGCCTAATTTAAAGCCATCGAGAAAATCACAGCAATGGCACCTGAGTTAGGTGCCTAAGCTCCTATTCAATGAATGGGGAAAGATTGATGAGTGCAGTTTACAAAAGTCAGCATGCGGGCAGACAGCCACCTAATTTACCAGTGGAAGATGCCAGCAAGAGGGGTATGTGCTTAAGGATTGGCTGAAGTGGGTTCCCTCAGTCTCAGCTGTTGCACTCTGGATAAATAATTAAAGAGTCATTGGAGCAGGAGAACTTGATCTTGATTGCCCACATTCTGGGTGAGTGATCTACTCATCAGCCTCCACAGTCATTCTCTCTCTCCCCCACCCCTCTCTCTCTGGACAAAATGACTCTCTGATACACTTTGAACACGCTTCCTGGATCAGACCCCGTGCACGACTTAGGTAGCCAAATGCCTATCTGCCCCAGCTTTGTTATTTGCTCTGAGGCTTACATTGGAGATAGGCTTCTGGGTACCTACAGGGAGGCTAAACTGTGCAAGTTCAGAGGCAAAAGCATAGGTCCCTAAGGAACTTTAACTTCAAAATCTTAGGTACCAAGTGAGTCTGGGCACTTACAGGGCTCAATGGAAATTTTGTGTCTCACAGTGTCCTGAAATTGGGACTTGTGCACCTAAAACAGGGACTCGGGCACCCAACTCTTTTTGTGCATTCATGCCTTACTCTTTTTTAAATTAAAAGTTAGATTCTGGAGAACAAATGAGAAGTCTGTCCTTGTTCCATTTGTTCCACTATTATCCCAGGCTAATATTCTGTCTCTGAAATTTAATTAAAACCTTATTTGTTTCCCCTCCTGGATCTGGCTTCTGCTAATCATGATCTGAATCTTTCTTTGATTCTTCGTACCCAGCAAAAATATTATTAGATAGCTCTCTGTTGTAGTATTGCCCAATCTAAAATGTATGCTTCTTATTTGAAAATATTATATACAGAGAGCGTGTTTGCCATGCCCTATTTAGGATGGTAACTTGCCAGGTGAGAGAGAACATATTTTACATTGTGTTTATGTAGAACCAGCAATATGAACTGTTATTCACTCTCTGCCATCTTTAGATACATTGCACTATCCTACCATTCCAACGGTTCTACTGATTTCAGTGGGACTACTTTGAGTACAGTGCTACTCACTGTGAGTAAAGGGCTCCAGCATCTGGTCAAATTTTATACATTTCAAAATGGTCTATTATGGGCCTATTTGTACTTCCCTAACTATATTTTGCATCCCACTTCCAAAATTACCCATTTCCTACTTTTCTGAATTTCAGCACAATACTAAGCAGTAGATACAGTTTCTGTGAACATTGTACTTCACTTTGTTAGAGCTCTAATGAAGATGTTGAACCTACATCAAATTCTACTCCTTGATGATTCTGTGGAAGAAACTACCCTGGTCAAACTGACCAAATAGAACTTGGGAGTCACTGATGTTTATAGTGGAAAAAAACAAAATATTCTGGCTGAAATCCTAAACATTTTTAATGTGAAATGCCAGCGCAGTGTCTCATGGGAGTTGTAGTTCAGTTTCCTCATGCTTATGTTTTCCTCCACAGGTTGGGCTTCCTGGTTGGAATACATTTCCCATAGTACACAGTGGGTCTCCCCATCATGACTGTTGCATGGCCAGTGTTTCACAGGAGATGAGGTATTGTTGAGGGGGTCTGGCTCATAAAGGAGAAGCAGAGCACAAAGTACCTAAACTAAACTCTCGTGACTTGCTACAGCAGCATTTCAGAATTCAATTTTTTTAGTATTCAGTTTTGCAACAATGACAAAATTTCCATGGAAAGCAAACACAGTTTGTGAAAAAATTACATTACATGAAAACCAAATTCTCTGTCAAAAACGTTTTGATGGAAAATGTCTGACCAGCCCTACTCATGTGTACCAAATTTCAGATCTAACATCCAGCAATATTCCCAGTTTGCTCACTAAAAAAGAAATATGCCATATTGTTTTAACTACTCTATAAAGAGAATTAATCCCTTAAAATAGCATTGTCCTTATAAAATAATAAAAGGTCTGAAAGGAAAAATGCAATATTCACCAATACTTATATTAATTCAAAATTCAATTTTCAAGGAATTTTCCTTTATAAAATAAAAAGGATAAGATTCTCAAAATTTCTGGTTCGAGGCTTTCAGTATATGTCTATACTACAAAAAATGTGTGTTCATAACTTGGGTTATCTAACTCAGGTTAAAATAGAAGTGAAAACAAGTCAACTCAGCTTTTAACTTGAGTTAGCAACTCAAGTTAAAGTCTACAAGAAAGTGTGGGGTTCACTAACCTGAATTGCCATGTCTTCAATGCTTTTTTAACACAAGTAAGAACACATCTTTTTTTGCAGTGTAATCAGCCCTCAGTCTAGCTGATAGACTCATAAATTTTAAGGCCAGAAGGAACCATCATGATCATCTAGTCTGACCTTTACATCTCAGGCAAAAGAATCTCACCCTCCCTCTCCTCTAATAGACCCATAACCTCTGGCTGACTTACTGAAGTCCTCAAAAAATTATTTAAAGTTACAGAGATCCCAGCATTTACTCTATTTTAAACCTGTAAGTGACCCTTTCCCCATGCTGCTGAAGAAAAAAAAAAATCCGGGGTCTCTGCCAATTTAAACCAGGGGAAAATTCCTTCTTGACCCAAAATATGACAATTAGACACTGAGCATGTTGACAAGACCCACCAGTCATATCCCTGGAAAATAATTTTCTGTTGTAACTTAGAGCCCTCCCCATATAGTATCCCATCTCCAACCACTGGGGATATTTTCTGTTAGCAGTCACAGATGGGCTACATGCCACTGAAGGCAACCTCATCATACCATCCCCCACCATAAATGTATCAAGCTCAGTCTTGAAACCATATAGGGTTTTTACACCCACTACTTCCTTGGAAGGCTGTTCCAAAACTTCACTTCTCTGATTGTTAGACACCTTCATATAATTTCAAGCTTACACTTGTTGATGGCCAATTTATAGCCTCTTGTTCTTGTGCCAATTTTGGCCATTAACTTAAATTGTTCCTCTTCCTCCCTGGTGTTTATCCCTCTGATATATTTATAGAGCACAATCCTATATCCCCTCAGCCATTGGCTAGGCTAAACAAGGCAAACTCTCTATTAATTATATTATTTTATTGAAAAAAGATGTACAGAGAAGGGCAACAAAAATTATTAGGGGTATGGAACAGCTTCTATATAAGGAGAAATTAAAAAGACAGGGACTGTTCAGCTTTGAAAAGAGACTAAGAGGAGCTATGACCGAAATTTATAAAATCTTCAATGGTATGGAGAAAGTGAATAAGGAAGTGTTATTTGCCCATTAACATAACACAAGAACCAAGACACCTGATGAAATTGATAGGCAGCAGGCTTAAAACAAAAGGGAGTAATTCTTCACATAATGCAGTCAACCTGTGGAATTCATTGCTGGGGGATTTTGTGAAGCTAAAAGTATAACTGGCTTCAAAAAACAATTTAATAAGTTCATGGAGGATAGGTCTAGCAATAGCTGTTCGCCAAGATGATCAGGGATGCAACCCCATGTTCTGGATGTCCCTAAGCCTCTGACTACCACACGCTGGGACTGGAGGACAGGAATGGATAATAATTGCCCTCTTTTATTGAATCCTTCTGAGACATCTGATATCAGTCACTGTTGGAAGACAGGATACTGGCCTAGATGGAACATTGGGTTGGACCCAGTATGACCCTTCTCATGTTCCTTACGTCTCCTCTTGTAAGGTTCTCCATTCTAACAGCCCTTCTCTAAACTGGTTCCAGTTTGAATTCATTTTTCTTACACATGGAAGACCAGAATTGCCCACAATATTCCAGATAAGGTCTCAAAAGTGCTTTATATATTGGCAGTAACACTCCCCTATCTCCAGTGGAAATAGCTTGCTTGTTGTATTTTAGGATTGCATTAGCCTTTTTCATGGCTACATCACACTGGTGGCTTGTAGTCACTCTGTGATTGACCACTACATCCAAGTCTTCTCCTCCTCTATCTCTTTTAACTAATGTGTCCCCAGTTTATAGCAAAAATTCTTGGTGTTAGTCCCTTAGTTCATGACTTCGCATTATTAAATTTCATCCCATTTCTATTGCTCCAGTTTTCAAGGTTATCCAGATCTTCTTGTGTGAGTCAACCATTTTGGCAATTCCTCCCAAATTTATGTCATCTGCAAATTTTATTAGCAGACTCCCACTTTTTGTTCCAAGGTAATTAATGAAAATTTTAAATCAGATTAGTCCCAAAAGAGATCCCCTAGGAACTCCATGAGACACCTTCCTCCAGCCTGACAGTTCATCTTTCAGTATAACCTCTTGTAGTCTCCCCTTTAACCTATTCCTTATCCACCTTTCAATTTTAATATTAATCCCCATGTTCTCCAATTTAACAAACAATTTCCCATGTGGAACTGTATCAAATGCCTTACTGAAATCCAGATTTATTACATCTAGTGCATTTCCTTTGTCTAAAAAAATCTATCTTCTCTGACAAGGAGATCAGGTTGGTCTGGCACCATCTACATTTTGTAAATCATGTTGTATTTTATCCCTGTTACTGTTTACATCTAAGTCCTTAACTACTTTCTCTTTCAACAACTGTTCCAAAACCATGCATACAATTGAGGACAAACTAACAGGCCTGTAGTTTCCTGAATCACTTTTTCCCCTTCTTAAAAATAGGAACTATATTAGTAATTCTGCAGTCATAGGGTATGAGCCCCCTGTTTATAGATTCATTAAAAATCTTTCCTATTGGGTTTGCATTTTCATGTGCCAGTTCCTTTAATATTCTTGGATGAAGATTATCCAGGACCCTTGATTTGGTCTCATTAAATTGTTTGAATTTGACTTCCACCTCAGATGCAGTAATCTCTACCTCCATATCCTCATTCCCATTAGCCACTCTGCCAATACTCCTAAACTCCTCATCACCCTTATTAAAAACTGAGAGAAAGTATTAATTTAGGCTTGGGCCATGCCTAGATTATTTTTAATTTCCACCCCATCCTCACTGTTTAGAGGTCCCACTTCTTCTTTCCTTGTTTTCTTTTTATTTATATGGCTAAAAAACCTTTTATTGTTGGTTTTAATTTCCTTTGCAAAGTCCAACTCTTTTTGGCTTTTGGCAGTTCTCATTTTTTTCCCTATACTTTCTGACCTCCAAGAGGTAGCTTTCCTTGCTGATCCATCTTTTCTGCCATTCTTTGTAGGCTTACTGCTTTCTGTCATCAATTTAAGATGCTTGTTCATCCAGTTTGGTCCGCAATCCTTCCCTATGATCTTTCCCCTTGCTTGAGTTGCAGACATCAGATAGTTTCTACAACTTTGATTTAAAGTAATCCCAAGTTTCCTCCATATTCAGATCCTAGTCTAGTTCATTTCCCTAACTACTTCCCTTATCTTTTTAAGGTTTGCCTTTTATAAATCAAGGACCCTAGTTGCAGACCTATTCTTGTTTATCTCTCCATTTAGTTGAAACTGAATTATCTCATGATGATTCAAACCTAGGTTGTCCTCTACAACCAATTGTTTTATGAGGTCCTCTCTACTTAACAATTCTAAATCTAAAATGGCATCACCTCTGACTATGTAGTGAAGAAATCTGTCAGCTATCAAAGCCAGGAATATCTGGGTGCTACCATTATTAATAGCACTTGTCCTCAAATCTATTTCTTGGAAATTAAAGTCCCCCATAATCACACAATTCCCAGTAGTATTTATTTCATTAAAATATTAAAGAGGTTTCTATCCATATCCAGATTGGATCCTGAGAGTCTGTGGCTTATTCCAACCACTATCCCAGTGGAACCTCTTTTGCTTTTCTTCCCCAAAGTGATTTGACCCAAAAGGATTCCATTTTATCCATTTCATTACTTCTAATTTCTTCACCTCATCATTAATACTCAATGCTACTCCACCACCATTATCTTTATTTCTCTCTTTCCTGAACAGCATCTATTCTTCAATACCTGTACTCCAGTCATGACTACTATTCCTCCAAGTTTCACTTACCCCTATAATATCTGGTTTCACTTACTGCAGCAGTAATTCTAGTTCTTCCATTTTGTTAGCCAGGCTCCTTGCATTGGAGTACAGACATTTCAGTTGTTTCTGCTTGTCTTCCCCTAGATTTCTCATCCAATTAAGGAAAGTAATTTTACTGCCAGTATTGCCTGCCTGTTAGTGCCAAAAGCAATGACACCGTCTTTCCTGTTGTCCATTCTCCTACCTTTTGTATTTCCTTTCTCCATTCATAGATGCACTCTTACTTGATTTTCCTCGCACGCAATACTAAAATAAGGCATGAATATCTCCCAACCATCTCCCCCAAGTTCCTAGTTTAAAGCTCTTTTAATCAGTTTTGTCAACCTCTATCCCATAAGTCTATTTCCCTCCCTACTCAGATGGAGTCCATCCCTGAAAACAGTCCTCTGTCTAGGAATACCTCCCTATGGTCGAATACCTCCCTATGGTCCATCCCAAAGCCATCCTTTTAGCACCATTCCCATCTGTTGATCATCACAGTCTTGTCTTGCCTTCACTCTCCTCCTCTAGGGATCTGTAGAATCCCACTAAAGATCACCTGAGCCTCCATTTCTTTAAGCATCTTCCCAGCCTGGCATAGTCTCCCTTGATTTGTTCCAGCAAAAATCGAGCAGTATCATTTTTCCCAGGTGAAGGATAATCAGTGGATTCTTTCCTGCTCCCATTAGGATCCCCTTCAGCCTCAGGCCCTCATCCTATATCTCAGCTCTGGGCAGACAGTACACCCTTCTGTTCTCCAGCTCAGTTCTGGTGACAGGCCTACCTGTTCTTCTCAGTGGGGAATCCCCAGTCAAATAAAGCTGCCTCTTCCTTGTGTTGGTGCAATTCTCCAGCCTCTCTCTTTTGGTTCTTTCTGGTTGCAAGTCTTCTTCTGCAAGTTATCCTCTATCCTCCTGGGGCTTTGAACTCCTTTGAATCTCTCCTCTTTCTATAGGACCAACTGATCTGCTTTTCTTCCATGCCCTCCCACCTTCTATTATTTCCTACTTGCACCTCTTCATTTTCCAACACAGTCAACCTGTTTCTCAGCTTTATATCTCCTTTGTTAACTGGTCTTTTGCTCTGCCTTTCTTTTGTAGTCACATGTTTCCACTGGCCATTTTCCTCATCCAGCAGTCTACCCTCCAATTCTCCACTCCACCTTGCTTTTACAAGTCTTGAGTTTTCCCTTCAACCTCTTCTCCTCCTTCCCTCCATCAGCTATTTAAATCCCCTTCAAAAATCAACCATAGTTTCTACCTGCATCTCCAAACCTTGGGTATTCTCTTCCATCAGATCTATCAGGCAGCACTTCATATAAACAAAGCACATATTAAGTACCCAGTCCAGGATAATGTTCATTCTGTACCTTCCACATCCTGTCATTTTTATTGTCTCTTCCATTCCTTGGGTCACCACCACTGCTGCCTCTTCAACTATCAGAGCCTTCCCTCTTAAGTTCCTGTCAAGGAAAAAAAAACAAAAAACCCAAACCCCACAAAACAAAAACAGAATACCCTCCCCCAGGCACCCCTTACAAATGTCCCTGATTTCAGCTCTGCTTGCTGTCTCCTGAGCTGCTGGTTAGCTGCTTGGCTGCTTTTATAGGTCTGCTGATTCACAAAGCCCCGACCCCAATTCAGGGAAGCTCTGCCCCCTAAACAGGATTTCTGTGTGATCAAAGGTTCTGCTTCAGTCACTGCACATTGAAAACAAACAGAAAATAATCCATGAAGCAAAAACAAATGCTCTCAAGAATTCACTCACTGCCCCTAAGGGGCTTGCAGCCCTTTTCCTCATACAGGTCTCCACTCAAACTCAACTGTTTTCAGCTCTGTTTGCTGTCTGCTGTGTATTATCTGGTGCCCCCTTGACATTAGAGCACCATTTTGTTAACACATAGTAAGAAACAATCGCTGCTCTGAATGAAGAGCATGAGATCTAAACAGACAATGAAAACATTATTACCCGCATTTGACAGAGTGATTGAGCAACTTGCCCAAGGTCACTCTGGAAATCTGTGGCAGTCAAAAATTGAACCCACATCTCCTGAGACTTAGTCCACTCTTTTAACAACCAAACCACCCCACAACCAATGTTGGCTAGTCTTGGGCTAGAGGAGTGTCACTCATAGCCCAGCAGTGACTTCAGAGAAGAGAGCAACACTGAATCTCACAAGTTCCAGGGCGTCCTCTAAGGATTTTGTTGAACTATACAAGGATGTAATTTGGGATTTCTTTCATCCCACTGAGGTCATTTCCATAACTCTTCAGCTCCAGTGTACCATCTCTTTATTCACACAGCCTAATCATGAACTTTTAAATACTGGAACATAAGCCTGAGGAATTCACCCATGCCTTACCTGAGATAATGTGTCTGATTTTTGGCATTGTCCCAAACAATACAGGACTTTTATTCATACTAATGTAATGTTTGCATATGAGCCAAAAGAATTTTTTCTTTCTGGCCTGTCTCTATTTACCTTATGGCTTAGGCATTCTTAAAGTGCATTTGTGTTGATGACCGAGCACCAAGTAGATTAGAAGTGCTTTCTGAGTAGTGAAAACAAGCAAGCTAAGCAAAACCCCTTTTGAATTTTTCTTGCTTTACATTGTAGGTTCATGGCTCCTTCAACATTGTGCTGTCAGCAAATTTTACTAGCCTATATCATTTTTATAGATCATGAACAGTAGAGAGCTAAATGTTGACCCCTGTAGGGCCCCAGTAAATCTCATTTTCCACAATCTAACATAACTTCCCCGGGTTTTTTTGTTTTTCCATCAGCTCTTTATTCACTCCCATGTACTTCCCTAGATCCTGGCAACTTTTAGCTTAAACAGAGTCCAGTAGTATGGAACTTTGTCAAACTGTGCTGAAGATCCAAATAAATTACATTGTGTTTTATCAGCTTTGTCTGCAACCTCCTGAAGCATCAAGTTAGCCAAGACCTTCCCTTTCTAAATCATTCATGTTATCTCTTGTTAGTTTAGCACTATGTATTTACTTTTATAACGTCCTTTACTGTATTACATATTAAATACCAAACTGATGGGACTGCAGTTCCTGGAAAATACCCTTTTCAACTTTGTGCAAAGCGATACTATATTACTCACTTATTTAAGTCTTGGATCTTAATTGAATAGAGTAAGCTTTCCAGTGTAACTCCAGCTTTCTTCCTAAATTTCTGGTTTCTTTCAAAATTCTATTTAAGGATCCTCTGGTCTTCTAGACTTCCACTGGTGCTCCAGAAAGTGTGAAAAATCTCATGTTTACAGATTCAAATTGGCCATTATGATGCCAAAAATAAGATACTACCTTAACTCTTAATCATACTAGCCGAGGTTTACAAAAATGCTTGCAATACCGTTCATTTGCTTGAAAGGTAGCCAAAATATTTCCAGTTGTTTATTCTTGTCTGTACAATAAGGACAACCTTGACTACAATTGTCACTAACTAGAGTAGGTGCAAGTAGCAGCTCCTATAGTTAAACTGAAACTGCCATTCTGCTATTTCTAAAACTTCTTTTTGATCACTCTTTACTTTCTCAAGCACGTTCCTTTAAGGCTGAAATTTTCTCTGCTTCTTCTTACCAAACAAGAATTATTCAAAAATATTTGAGTAATATTAGTTGGGTCATATTTTAAATTGGTGCTCAGATTATTCAAAATTAGTTGATGCTAGAATAGATAGTTTTGTAAATCTCAGAGACTTAAAAATCAAGCCTAATTTGAAAAATATTTAATTAATTAGTTGTATGGTTACATTATAAACATTTAAAATTTAGCGTTTGACAAATGTAAATCACAAAATTTTCTATTCTTAAAAACACAATGCATTTCCAGAACTAGCTTTTAAAGAGTAGCTGATTTTTAATGTTTTAATTTTAAAATTATCATTCAGGTTTTTTTCAAAGCTGACTTGAAAGCAAAGAAATTAGGAAGTTTAGACATGATTCCCTTCTCAATTAAATTAATTTTACATTGGTTTTATCCCATTTATTAAACACTCTTGATTTAGGCTCTGACTCAGCAAAGCACTTAAGCACATGCTTAACTTTAAGCACATTCTTAAATCCTATAGGCTTCCGAATGGCAAAGTTGAGCATGTAAGTGCATTGCTGAACCGGGACCTTATCCTGCTGTAAGTTTAGAGGATGTCATTCTCATTCTCTTCGAATCAAGCCTTGTTTACACTGAAGAAATTTACCGTGCTATTGTTTGCTCACCCTAGAGCGATAGTAAAATTTTATTATTTATCAGCCATATTATAGAGACTATCAATTTTCAGAGTTAAATATCAGATGCAGTCATTTGAATGTCAGCGTGGGCTAACATAAATGTGCATTATTCCTCTTACTATGAAGTGGAAGGAATTCGGAAGAGAGTTACACACTCTGCTTCTTCCGCAGTTGCCTCAGCCAGTTGGACTTATAATTTTCCAGCTGAGTGTCCCCTCTCTAGCTCCTTCCCTGCCATGATTCTTCCTCCACACTTCCTCTTCAGAAACACATAGGTTCTTTCGGTCACCTAGGTCACTCCACACTTCCTCTTCAGAAACACATAGGTTCCAGTGCAAGTCCTCTGCTGATGAACCACTGGTTGCAAGGCCTGGTCTGATTAATTACATATGGTTCATCAAATCATGTGGGTTATCTGGAGAAACTGAACTAGTTGCTGCCCACCTGGTAGCTCAGCAGCAACCTGCTCTCTCCTCCTTTGAGACATGGACAGCGGTTAAGCCCTCAGTCATCAAAACACTTAAGTATGTGCTTAAGTCTGACCTTACTTAGCAAAGCACCTAAATATATGCTTAAAGTGAAGCACATGTTTAAATACTTTGCTGAATCAGAGTCTTAATACTGAATAATACTATGTTTAATTTTTCTTTCTGCTTTTTTTTTTCTTGAAGACATTCACTAAAATGATGTGGTGATAAAGCACATCTATTTTTACTGTAAAGGCTGAGAAACCTAGCACTCCACAACCAGGTAATTTCAATAATGAGGGTCCTATTAGGTGAATTTATGCAAGTATCTGATTTGTGAATGCTCAATATTTACATTGACTCCTGTTATTTTTCTTTTCTTTTTTTTTGTGGCATTCACTATACTATTTATAGTAATATGGATCCTGTTACTGGTCTGTGTGTGTGTGTGTGTGTGTGTGTGTATATGTATGAGTGCCTTGTAATGTTTAATGTACTTATCTCCCTTTTACAAATGGGGAACTCAGACAAAGGGAGACTAAATGATCTGCCCAAGGTCATATAGGAATTCTGGGGTTGAGAAAGGAATCGAACCTATAGTCACCAATCTTAGGCTAATAGCTAAACCGCTGAACCATCCTTCCTCCATGGAAGCTGAATTATAGTACTATGTACTACCAAGTAAATCCTATGGAATTATGAAACTAACATAACATTTATAAGCTGTGTTCACTTTGAAAGAAAAAATGAGCAATAGCTTTCATGGTTAAAATTAAAATATCATTAGTGCTTAAAAATCCGCATCAAATTACTCCAGTTTAACATGTTACTGTGTTTCATGGCATTGGTTACCATGACTCAGTCTTTTAAGGGGAAAATTCTTGAGGCTTGTGGCTGAACTTCTGGCCTTTTGCTAGCTGACAGTGAGGTCTTAACTGCTATTTAAATGTTAGTATCAGAGCCACTATCCAAAAAAATAAATAAATACAAGACAGAAAAGAAAAGGTGCTCAAGACAAGAGTGGGAAAAAAATTAAAGAAAACTGATTCAGTTCTATAATCCCATACGGCCAATTGCTGTAACATTTTATTTTGGCTTTTTTGTGTGAGAAAGTGTAATAAGCCTGCACTGATGATCTATGGACTTTATTCTTTGGGGAAATATGAGTCACAGTTGCATACTTTAGAGACACTCTTAAAAATATTATCTCTCAAGTGTTGTGTGAAGCTTTACAGCCTTCTTCTTGAAAATCTTCCATGTTGCTGTTAGAACCAACTTCAAAATATTTACATCTAAACAACTGATGGCATCTGTCAATAAAAATACAATCTGTTCCTAAACATTTCTAAGTGCAACATTTAAAACTGCGTAAACAGGAGTGAACTAGTAGCAGTCTAAAGTTGTCATCATTGACAGTTATGATTTATCTTAACTCTCCCTAGCCATTTGGCTAAAGTTTTAAGTAAACACTTTCAGTCTTCCTCATGTTCTCTTTACTGCCACCTCCCACTAATAAGAGATGTTGCCAAGAAAAGCAGCCAGACAGTTCATTTACCTCCCAAACTTGCCTGAAAGTAGCTCGCCTAGTTTAGACAAGGGTCGAAACTACTACTGCACATTTTCAACAGATGGAACAATGCTTCACAAATTATTTACATTAAAGTTATTTGCTTTCAGGATGTGTGTTTAACGAATGGTTAGTTGAATGAAATATTATGGCTCAGGCAGAGAATGCAAGCAATTCCAGCAAGTCATTTATGGTGATAGATGTAGATGTGATCCTTAATTTTCTATAAAGCAAGGTAGCGTTTTGTCCTCATTCTTCACTAGCTTAATGAATTTGACAAAGGTATAGCTTCTATTTTTTTCCTCACAGCCTGGTTGCATCAATCAACTTTCTGATAATAATACTCTCCTTTGATAAGAGCTCCTCTCATCTGGGGGTCTTAAAGTGCTCTACAAATGCTAAATAAACACACCAGACCATGTGATGAAGTCAGATTATTCCTATATTCCAAATGAAATCAAGTCACAGAGAGAGTAAATTGACCAATGCCAGTCAATGTTAGAGCCGGCAATAAACGAAAGAGACCCAACTTCTCCTCCCATATTTCATCTATTAGACTATACTGTTTATGTACTTTCCATAGTTAAAAAAGCATTTTAAGGTACTTTTACTGTTTACAGCTCTCATCACCAAGGAATCCTCATAAAAATTCGGAATCTTTAAAGAGCAGAGTGAATTATGCTGGCATTGGAGCTGCCAGTTTTGTTTTGTTTTTCCCCAATAGTCATGAAATCCACTGCAGAGCAAAATCCATAGTGGATTTACTCTATATGGTCATCTTAAATTGGACAGTATATGGTTACTACATGACACCACAGTCCACTGAAAAATTTCTGAAAATAACTGAACTCAGCCCTCAAAATATCCTTGGGTCAGTGGTAGGTACTGTGACCTATCTCAAGAAAACACACAGTAAGTTCAGTAAGAGAGATGTGCATTGCATGCTGTAATTTGAAAGACAGTAACAAAGAAAAAAAAATAATCTGCTCCTAGCCCATTCATTTTGCCACCAGAAAAAGCATCCACAGCTTTCTGCATGGTGGTAAAATTATAAATATTGTCTAAAACACTGAACCACGTGTAGAATTATTCCAGACTCAATTAAAAGCAGTGTCAATTTTTCCATTAACTTCTGTGGACTTTGGACCAGACAGAGCAAACTGGGGAAATACTATTTCTAGATTTTAAAAATTAATATTTATTTTTACAATATACGTATCTATGTAAGAAAGAGTTCAGAACATTAATTTCATAGCCAGAATAAACAGATCAGAACAATTCTGCTACTTTGTTTTTGTACATGCTTAGAAAATATTTGCTTCCAGTTTAGGAGCATTGAGGGAGATACCAGTTTAACTAATGTAATAATCCTTTTATTTAAGATGGGTTATTTCAATAACCATCCATTGTTTGTGATGTTGGACTTGATTCTGTCAATCTTCCATGTGCAGAGCTCTCAACAAAGCCAATAGCAAAAGTCCTACTGGAGAAGGGGGAAACCTGTGTTTCATGTAACATGTACCGTACTAAGGCCAAATCCAACTCCCACACTCAACTTGTTAGAAAGACATGAAGCAAATAACATCTAATATTTTTCTTCTTCCTTTTCTGCTCACAGAATGGCCACAAGGAGTACTAGATTAACACAGGGACTTTAGGGGCTGCAGCCCAGGGCCGTGGGCTAAGCGGGGCCAGGCAGGACCTGCGAGCGGAGAGGGAAGCCTGGCGCCGGCTGCCGCTGGTCCCATTTGCGGGGCAGCCAGTTGCGGAACCTTCCCTGCCTGGGTGGGAACGGCCCTGTGGTGCCCAGCCAGGTACCTGTCTGGGCTGCCGTGCAACTACTGTGACTCCCTGCTAGCCACACATGGGATGTGATGGCCAGGGCCTACCTGGAGCCGGGGCAGGGCACTGCCACTGGCAGCGTGGGATGGGTGTGGATAGAACAGCTCTTCAGGGTAGAGCAACACAATGCCCCTGGGTGGAAGGACAGCTCGGGGGATCCCCTGTGACCAGAGCAGGGGGTGGGCATGTGACCTTCTGTGGAGGGGGTATCCCAGGGGAGTGGAAGAGGGAGGGCAGGAACAGGGATGCTGAAGTGCTCTGTGAATGGGGGGGTACAGAGCACAGGAGAGCCTCTTGGGAATGGGGGGAAGCAGCTCAGGGGGGAAGGTATTTAAATGCCCATTTCTCAAGTGTGGTGGAGGGGCCCCAGAAAACCTAATAGTTCTGGGCCCACAGGAGAATTAATCTGACCCAGGCCACAAGCAGATCATGACCCTCTCAAATTTACTTGTTCATTGCATATATTCAGGAATAATTTATGGATTTTTTTTTTTTTTACTCAGTGGCTGGATTGCAAACAGCTTGTTATGTGTATTTAATGATCAATATTCAAAACTCCAGCTGCCTTGTTTAGTTCTGATTTGTCCAGTAAGTCACATCATGTTGTGTGTTCTCTAATGGGATGGAAGTACAACCATTTCCAGCAAAGAGACTGGCATGAACTGTGAACGTTCTTGCATGCAACTTTGCTTCCCAGGAGAACTCGAATGCTCCAGTATTGATGGAAAATAAATGCCAAAGGTAGGTAAGAATAACTATGCCAGTGTATTTAAAAATGTGAGTAAATATTTGCACTCTTTGGGCCTGACTTTCCTCTCCCTTACGTCAGTGTAAATCAGGAGTGTCTTCATGGAGGTCAGTGCAATAAAACTGATGTACAGGAGTAGAATCATGTCTCTTGGGTTCCCTTGAGTCCAAGGGCTATTTCAGTCTAAGGCCACTACCAACCTACTGAGAGGTTCCATGGAGAAGGATGGTGCCATTTTGCCATAAAAGCTGACCCTCTGAATGTCTGCACTCCTCTGCTCCAGGAGACATTCATTGTTCCTGCCTGATACACAATTCTTATTGGCATTCTTGCTGGGGCTGTGTGCATCAGTGCCACACCTTATTGAGTCATGCTGTGGTTTAGATTTCTATCATATAAAACATTTATCCAAAGATATATTTGTTATAGAACTCAGAGCATTGTAAACCATTAAAATAATGGAAATAATGAAGTAAAAATTGTTTGAGTAAAAACAAACAAAAATGCATTTAAAGACATACTAATCTAAGCGCATGAGGAACTGTGCCCAATAATGTTCTGCATGATAAGGTGTGAATGTGTGTTCCAGAAACTAAAATTATGAGGAATTTTGTCATTTGCACGTCTGAAGTAAATTGAAATGGTTAGTTTAAATCAAAATATTAAACCATTTCATTTCAAATTCATACAATTTCAAAACAATTTATTTCTCTTTTATTTTGACCACAACAATTTGGCATAATCAGCATGAATTCATGAAATGCTTCCATTGACCCAAGTCCACATTTTTCAGTAAACATTTTTTCATCTGAAAAACTTTCCTCAGCTCTGTTCTCAGTTTATTCAATCCTTGGCGTCATTATGGAGACTGCCAATTATTTAGTTGTTTGTCTGATGGGAACTGTGATAAGGTGTACCAGGCCCTTTGCTGGAGGTCTCACAGTCCTACCACACCCCGCACCAGAAAAGGAGCAGTGAAGATGGGTCCTCCAGGCCTGAGTAGAAAAGCTTCAGGGAAGCGGCCAATCAGAAACAGCAGGCTCAAATAAAAGGAGTTGCAGGGACTGAGCAGAAGAGTTGCTGGCTGGATCTAGAAAGGTGAGGAAGAACTAACAGGCTGTGAAACTCACCAAGACAGAGGACTGGGAGAGACCCTGCTCAAGCAGGCTGCAGATAGAGAACCCAAGGACTGTAAACCTAAAGTAACTGGTGAATGTGATGGGACAGGGTAGGAAACAGCCTAGGGAATGCAGCAGCGGCAGCTATTAAAGGAAGCAGCCTGTTGCTGCAATTTGACAGGTCCCTGAGCTGGGACCTGCAGTAGAGGGTGAGCTCAGGTCCCACCACTGGCAAAGTGGACAAAGCCTTTAGAAGGGAACAAGTTTCATTTTGGAGCCCAAGCAAAGGGTGGAATTTAAACAGGACCAAGGATGGGGCTGAAGCACCCCAGAGAAGGCTAACCATTTTTTATTCCCCTCTGGAAGGGAATTGAACTAGAAGAATGTCTGGGCCGAAGGCCTGGGGCAATAAGAACTGATAAAGGCAAGGCGTCTCCAAGGAGCAAGCCCTGGAGACAATGATCTATAGCAGGGCAGGCACAGACCTAAAGCTAGCCCAGACGGGTCTGAGGACTCAGCTCATAGACAGTGCTAAGGACTTTAATAAGGGCGCAGGGATAAGCCCTGTTGGACCTCTTACTCTGGAAGGGCTTCATCCATTTTAGACTGTGTGACTTCGCCGGAGGGTTGAGCCACTGAAGACCTGCCTGACCAGGGCAGCAGCTGAGAGGGGGCACTGTGAGCAGAGAGAGTATGCAGGGTCAAACCCAGCTGAAACGAGGTGCTCATGAGAGGTGAGTGTGCCCTGTCACAAGAACCCTTGCCTAGGGAAAATAACCATAACATGGAGGAGCAGATCATCAGCCCAGCTATGCTCAATTACACTAGGAAAGGATTTGAACCTTGAAGTGTTGGAAAAATGCCATGCAACTTTGATAGCAGTTTAGCCCATATAGTAGAACAATTCAAAGGAATTAAAGTAACCTGTATGCTGATTGGCTGAGCAGCAACTACTACCCAAACAATGAGCTATTTTGTAAACAAAGTCAATGTGTGTTTTGCAAGGGTAAAGCAAGCCAGCCTTTGGCCCTATCTGAATGGTCATGTGAAATCCTGAATTCAAAGCATTTCCAACCAACAACCTTTCTTGCAGCAATACCACATCTTAATAATTTCCCTTTTCTCAGGATGTTTAACTGTTATTTATTTATAAAAGCAAACTAGAAGCAGATTTGGTGGCGAGAATGTCTGTATATGATAGTCTGCTGTTGAAGTGTTTGGCCAGAGAGCAAGTAACGAGCAGTGACATGTAATTGCTCAATCTTTTAGGCAAATTTTGTAGGCCCTCATTGCATTGTTTCTTGTGTTCTGCAGGATGTGATGCATTTGCACGCAATAGCAAGATAATAATGAATTGATCCATTTGTTTTGTATCCATGATCTGAAAATCACTGAAACACAGAATGGTGTCTGAAGCTAGATCTAAATATGGCAGCTTAAGCCCAGCTCTTACGTTTTTATCTTTGACTTGCTATAACATTATAAACTACAGACTTTTGCAGCTTAGTATATAATTATTTATATAGTGCCATAAACATGCATAGAGATTTTAAAAATGACCCATAACTGTAACTAAACAGACAAGGGATGGGATCAATTCTTAGAGTTGAACTGTCTGAGGTTTGGGGATGGTATGAAGTTAGAACTTAAGAAGCACTGGTGCTGGGTGGGAGACCATTCCCTCCCCCCCCCCCCCAACCACTTTTTAACAAAAGAAACATATGTGCTATGGGAAAAACATGATTGTAGTGCTAAAGGCCAAGATACATTATGTTCTCCTTGGGGAATTCTGCACCAGTACACAAATGCAGTGTAGTGCATGATCCCCACAGTTTTCCCTTACCCACCCCACACACAGAATAATAGATTCTGCTGGGGAGATGCTGCAGTTTTCATCCATCCAGGGCTATTGTGGTGCCAGAAGAGAGGCAGTTGGCTCATAGCCAGAGCAATCATACATGGAGCGGGAGGGGGCACTTGGACCTTACGCCCCAACTTCTACAAAGGTTCCGATGCTCTTGATAAAAGCATAAGAATGACTGTACTATGTCAGACCAATGGTCTATCTACCCCAGTATTCTGTCTTCTGCCAGTGACCTGTGCCAGATGATTCAAAGCAAATAAATTGACCATGGCAATTTCAATTAATACATTTGTTGTCCGCTAAGAGGCTTAGGGACACCTATACATGAGGTTGCATCCCTGACCACCTTGCCTAATAGCCATTGATGGACTATTCTCCAAGAACTTATCTAATTATTTTTTGAACCCAGTTACACTCTTAGCCTTTACGACATCCTCTGGCAATGAATTGCACAGTTTGACTGCATTGTGTGAAGAAATACTTCCTTATGTATGTTTTAACCCTGCTGCCTATTAATTTCATCACGTGGCCACTGTTTCTTGTGTTATGTGAAGGAGTAAATAACACTTCCCTATTCACTTTCTCTACACTAGTCATGATTTTATAGACCTCTATCATATCACCTCTTAGTTGTCTCTTTACTAAGATGAACAGATCCAGTCTTCTTGACCTGTCCTCATACAGACAGCTGCAGCGGCACAGGAGCCAGCGAACAGGGCTGCTAACA